>JAXQQM020088742.1:0-33170 GCA_034641835.2 Pinus albicaulis | reverse complement strand
AATCTCTTCACTTTACATTATTAATTCGTAAGGTTTATTAATTTCTTAGGTTTTGAGTTTAAGATATTAATTATTAGGATTTATTCATACCTTGAGTTTTCTAATTCTTTGTGTTAATATTAGGCATTAAATATTAGTCTTACACTTTAATATTAATGCATAGTCCAACGTCACATTATGAAAAACATTGTCTCAATATGAAAATTAGCCATGGGCTACCATTGTTAATCATAGCTAGTCGCAGTCAATGATGGTCTTCCATGGTCGAATGTCACATTGTGACAAACATTGTTTGAATATGAAAATCAACCATGGCAAACCATGGTCATTCTTCCTCCAACGTCGCATTGTGACAAAAATTGTCTCAATGTTTAAATCAAGCATGTTCAACCATGTTTATTTTACGGTTTATAGTATTTATCTAAATATTTTATATACTTGAAGTTTATAATATTTATCTAAAGGTTTTTATATGCTTGATTTTTATAATATTAATATCTTAGATTTAATATTATTCCCTTGAGTTTATAATATTAATAATCATGTGAGTTTATCAAATTTTTTTGTTTAAGATATTAATGTTTAGGCTTTATTAGTCTCTTATGTTTTTCATATTGATCCCTTCACTTTATTAATCCCTTAAGTTTTTAATATTTATCCCTTGGGTTCACCAATTCTTGTGGTTTATAATATAAAACCCTTGGGTTTATTAGTTCTTTTCGTTTATAATATTAAACCACCCTTGGGTCTTAGAATCTTGAGTTAAAAATATTAATTCTTAGGGTTTATTAATATCTTAGGGTTTTGAGATAAAAATATTAATTCTTAGGCTTTATTAATCTCTTACATTTTTAAAATTGATCCCTTGACCTTATTAATTCCGTAGGATTTTAATATTTATCCTTTCGGTTCACCAATTCCTTTGGTTTGTAATATCAAACCCTTGGTCTTATTAGTTCTTTATGTTTATAATATTAATAACCCCTTGGGTTTATTAATATCTTGAGTTGAAAATATTAATTCTTAGGGTTTGTTAATCACTTGAGTTTAAAATATTAATTATTATGGGGTAGTAATTTCTTGGTTTATAATATTAATAATGTCTTGGGTTTGTTAATCTATTTAATTTAAAAAATTAATTATTAGGGTTTATTAATTTCTTAGGCTTTTGAGTTTAAAAAAATTATTCTTGGGGTTTAATAATCTTTTTTGTTTTTAATATTGATCCCTTGGCCTTATTGATCATGTAGGTTTTTAATATTTATCCCCTCGGTTCACCGATTCCTTTGGTTTATAATATTAAACCCTTGTGTTTATTAGTTCTTTTTGTTGATAATATTAATAATCCCTTGGATTTATTAATATTTTGAGTCTTAATATTATGATTCACATTATGGCGTAATATGTTGGGTTATAATATAGATTCTAATATATATCGTTTAAAATTAGGGGTTAATATTGGGTTTATAATATTTGGGTTTATAATATTGTGTTTAATATTTAGAGTTTATAACATTGGGGATTATAATATTTCGGTTCATAATATTGATTCTTAGGGTTGATTGATCTCTTGTGTTTTTAATATTGATCCCTTTGCCTTATTGATCCCTTAGGTCTTTAATATTTATCCCTTGGGTTCACCAATTCCTTTGGTTTGTAATATTAAACCCTTGGGTTTATTATGTTGGTTTATAATATTAATAACCCCTTGGGTTTATTAATCTCTTGAGTTTAAAATATTAATTCTTAGGGTTTGTTAAACTCTTGAGTTTAAAATATTAATTATCAGGGTGTATTAATTTCTTAGTTTATAATATTAATATTTATCCCTTGGGTTCACCAATTACTTTGGTTTATAATACTAAACCCTTGAGTTTATTACTTATTTTGGTTTATAATATTAATAATGTCTTGGATTTAATAATCTATTTAATCAAAAATATTAATTATTAATGTTTATTAATTTCTTAGGTTTTTGAGTCTAAATTTTTTTTTTTTTAGGGTGTAATAATATTTTTTGTTTTTAATATTGATCCCTTGGCCTTATTGATCACGTAGGTTTTTAATATTTATCCCCTCGGTTCACCGATTCCTTTGGTTTATAATATTAAACCCTTGTGTTTATTAGTTCTTTTGGTTTATAATATTAATAATCCTTTGGATTTATTAATCTTTTGAGCCTTAATATTATGATTTACATTATGGCATAATATTTCGGGTTATAATATAGATTCTAATATATATTGTTTATAATTAGGGGTTAATATTGGGTTTATAATATTTGGGTTTAATATTAGGGTTTATAATATTGTGTTTAATATTTAGAGTTTATAACATTGGGGATTATAATATTTTAGTTCATAGTATTGATTCTTAGGGTTTATTGATCTCTTGTGTTTTTAATATTGATCCCTTGGCCTTATTTATCCCTTAGGTCTTTAATTTTTATCTGTTGGGTTCACGAATTCCTTTGGTTTTTAATTTTAAACCCTTGGGTTTATTATGTTGGTTTATAATATTAATAACCCCTTGGGTTTATTAATCTCTTAAATTTAAAATATTAATTCTTAAGGTTTATTTTTTTTTTGTAAGTCAGGATCATTATATTATAATATAAACAGATATTACAGGACAGCATAGAGGCTCGAAGACTTACGGCTTTGGCATGACTCCGGCCTGCTTCTTTTCGAGCTTACAAAGGACTTAGAATGATTGGGCTGTAACTAGCCAGACTTAAAATCGCAATAGCCCTTAGACAAAAAATCGGGCCTACCACGCAGGGTTTCCCATGAAGAAAAACCAGAACAAAACTATACTGACAGCCAGAATGGCCTCTTACAAGCCAATTACTACGGAAAACCAGCACAAATACAGACTGATTAATACGAGAAACCAACATAAATATAGAAGTAAAAGGAAATAGGTAAACCAGTCGAAAAAATATCACAGAAACTGCTCAACCATTAGAGCGTAGGAGTAGAAGCTCCGGAGTTTCCCACTTCGCTAGGATTCGCGCCTTCACTGCCTGTCGCTGGAGCTCGGGGCTTGAAGCGTCTGATAACAGTGGCCTGCGAGTCGTTAGTAGGAATTTCGATGGAGACGTGGAGGACATGGCGGAGGTATAGCTCGAATCTTCGGATGAAATTCTCCAAAGCCTTGCCATGCTGGCGGAGTTCCTCTGCTAAAGAGTTGAAAGCAACTTCCAATTTGTCAAGTCGAGCTATGTTCCGTGCTGACGCCATTGAAGTGGCAGCAAATGTTTCTTTTACCGCTGCTCCCTGCATGGCTATCGCCTTCGCCAGCATTGTTTTCACTTGCCAAGCCACGACTTGAGTTTGCAGGAACTGTGTTTGGCGCGTGGAGGGAGTCCCCGGATCTACTAGCCAGTCAACTTCTTCGCTAATGGTGTTGTCATCCGTCTTTTCCCGAGCGAGTTCCACTTCTTCTTCCAAAACCTCGATCGTTTTCTTGCCTCGTTTAGAAACGGAGGCTTCATAGCTATCCTTGGCCCTTTTGAGGGCCTGTGAGGCTTTAATGCTACGTAGATTAAGATCCGCCATGGAGTCTGGGTCTATGAGAACAGAGATATCGCCCAGAAAATGGTAGCCTAACTTTGACTTTGAGCAGAGAGGCCACTTTTCGAAAATCAGAATGAGAATGAAAGGGCGAGCAGTTGTATAAATAAAGAGGTAGGAGTCGGGGTGATGAATGCTGCTGAGTGGCCATTTAAGGCCATAATGCAGGGCATGTTGCCAATTGGTCCTTCCGCCAAAGCTAGGTTGATGATCGGAGATTTCTGTCCTACGATCCGACCCTTCGCACGCTGGCAATCTCCACTTAATCCGCTTGTTAAGACTCTTTCCTTTGCTATCGTTCCCCCTCATTAAGGATCGCTGAGCCCAAGGGTGTCTCGTTATCCGTTCCGGCCTGTGCCGCCTGACGTGCTCAATCAACAAACCATTATTCCTGATCTGCTGATGAAGGATGATCTGTCGTCCATCCTACGGAAGTACCGGCAATTAAATCTTGCCTTGAGATGGTGTAGCATTGATCCCGAAGCTGTTCATTCATGAGATCCTGCCAACACGTGTCCAAGGCATTTGCCGGGTTGTCTACAGCATAGTTCGCGAGGTGGTCTGCGAGGGAGTTGGCCTTTCTTCGCACAGATTGAATTATGATACCACTGAGGGAGGTCAGGTGTTGTGCAATGATCTCTATGACCGCAGCTAGCCTCCAGTGCTTAACTGCTTTACTCGGCATCGTTCCATGCTGGATTCTTTTGAGTGTGGTTATGGCTAGTTGGGAGTCACCTTCCACAACAGCCAGACCTTTGCCAAGTCTTATTAAGAGTCGCAACCCTTGTTCCAAGGCCGTGAATTCGACGTCGTTATTCGTAGTTTCGCCCAAATTCCTGCTTAGGATGTGTATAATTTCACCTGTATCATCTCGTAGAACACCTCCGACTCCAGCTGGGCCTGGATTTCCTCTCGAGGCGCCATCGAAATTAAAATTACAGTATCCTTGGGGCGGACATTGCCATACTGCAGGAGGAGGAGCAGGTCAGAGGGAAATTTCCCTCAGGAGGCATTCAGCCGTGTCGGCGAGCCCAAAGATACCCAGAATTCTACAGTCGTTGGGAGATAACGTTTCAGCCTTCTCTTCTTTACACCAGGTGCGAGTTGTTTCTGTTAACCCCTGCATAATGATGATTTTTAATTCATCGATTTGCCGAATACTGTGCTTTTGAAAAATACGATTGTTTCTTTCTTTCCAGACATTCCAGATTAAGAATCCTGGAATGTTTCTCCAAAGAGTATTTACCATGGTGCTGTTAGAGTAGTTAGAACGCCAGTTGGTGATAGTGTCATGGACGGAGTTTCGTTGTCTGTCCGACTGGTGGAATATGCTTTGGAGCCAGTCCCACAGATTGCTTGTCCAGACACAATAATTGAAAAGATGATTGATGGTTTCCTCCTGTTGCTCACAGATGGGGCATCGAGAGGGTCCTATGAACCCTCTCTTTGTAAGATTTTCCCAGGTTAGGACCTTCCTGTTTTGAATGAGCCATAAAAACGTATTAATTTTGGGCCATAGACTTCCTGCCCAAACATTGTCATACCAGGCCACCTTTTCATGCTCATCTCTATTTTCCAAATAGTAACGTGCTTCCTTAAGGTTGAAGGATCCTCCTGTGAGCTTGCCCCAGCAAAGGATATCCGGTCCTTGCATTTTTCTAATTACTCTCTGCCTGAGGATGGCGTTGAGGGTGTTGAGAAGATTCTTCAAGAATTCATCAGAAGGGGGGGGAGTTGGATCCCAACTTCTCCATTGCTGTTGCTCCATGCTGCAAGCCCAGTAATGATGAACTTTTAGTTTATCGTTGTTCTAAAACCATTGCTGCAGAGGCTGTAGATTAGGAGATTCAATTTTCGGGAGCTGTTGCCAGGCATCCTCCCAGAAAAGAGCATTGTGCCCATTTCTGAGCTCCCAGAAACAGTGGTCTTGAATAATATGCCGATTGGCTCGGTCCAAGTTCCATATAGGGGAGCCTGCAGGGACGTTGGTTATTCTGACCAGCTCCTCTTGTTGCCATTGCGCCGCATATTTAGCTTTCTAGAGTCGTGCCCACGGGGTGTGCGGCTCTGAAAGCCATCTCCGCCACAGTTTGGCGCCGCAGGCCTTGTTGGTAGTCCCTAGATCCTGTAGCCCTATCCCTCCATAGCTTTTGGGCTTGCACAGTTTATCCCAGGCTGCAAGCGCCCATTTCTACTTCCTGGAGTTGCCAGACCAGAGAAAGTTTCGTTGGATGGTCCTGATTTTCTGAAGGACACCCTGAGGAGCTGGGAGAAGCGATAGCAGGTAGTGAGGAATAGCTTGGAGGATTTCCTTGGTCATGACCAGTCGACCAGCCAGATTGAGGACCCGATTGGTCCAGTGATTGCACCTGTCAGCTAGCTTGGTGATGAGCTTCTCCCAGTGACATTTTTGCCAAGGTTTGTCCATGAGGGGAATACCCAGATACTTGGATGGGAGAGTAATTCTTTTAAAACCAAGGATATCATTTAAGTGCCTTTGAACCGCTAGATGGGTATTAAAAAATAAAACCGAGGATTTTTCAAAGTTAAAATCCATACCCGAGGCTTGACTGAATAGATTTAGAAGGTGATTAAAACCTTTTGCTTCTTTAACAATGGGGGTACCGTGTAACATAGTGTCATCCACGAACTGTTGATGCATGGTGGCCGGAAAATTGCTTAACGGCTGCAGACCTTTTATAAGATTGCTCTCCTTGGCTGACTTAATGAGTCGACTAAGGCCTTCCATAAGAATGACAAAGAGGAAAGGTGAGATAGGGTCCCCCTGCCTAATGCCCCTTGAAGGGTAAAAAGGTTGAGAGGGGGCTCCATTGATTAAAATCGAGTGACTGGGCAATTTGATTAGAGCTAGGATCTAGGTGATCCATCTGGTGCTGAAGCCAAACGCTTTGAGTATAGCTTCCAGATAATCCCAACTTACTTTGTCATACGCCTTTGAGAGGTCCAATTGAATTATCATGCCAGCTTTTTTGAGCGTCTGCAACGTGTGAATCATCTTATGAGCTAGCAGAATATTGTCCATGATTTGTCGCCCCTCCACATAACCTGATTGTTCCTTGGAGATGATTTGAGGGAGAATAGGCTTTAAACGATTTGCTATGACTTTCGAGATGATCTTGTACACCACATTGCAAAGCGCAATGGGCCTAAATTTGGAGGGAGTGTAAGCATCCACTTCCTTGGGGATTAGTGCAATGAACGTGGAGTTCAGGGACTTCAGAATGGATGAGGAGGTTCGAGAGTCTTCCACCACCTCCCAAATGTCTTCTTTCACAACGTCCCAACAGGCCTTAAAGAAATCCACGGTGAAGCCATCCGGCCCTGGCGCTTTCCCGTTGGCCATTTTTTTGACTGCTATCTCTACCTCCTGGAGGGAGACAGATCGCTCCAGGGCTTTGTTTTTCTCTTCTGTGATGAGGTTGGGTATGGTAGAGATTACTTTGGCAATGGCCTCCTATCGATCGAAGTTCGGTTCAGTGGAAATTAACTAGAATTCATTCCGAAGTTGATAGGCAATGTCCTGGTGCGAGTGGAAAACATCTCCATGCTCTCCTTGAATTCTAGTGATTCTGTTATTGCATCGATAGTCCATAGCTGACCTGTGGAAGAACTTAGTGTTCCTCTCGCCTTCCTTCAGCCACTAATTGCGCGATTTTTGCTTCCAAAGAATTTCTTCCTGCTCACATCATTCATTCCATTTCTTCATGAGTTCCCTTTCCATGTTGATCGACTCCTGTGAAATGCTGCCCTGAATCCAATTATTATGAATCTCTTCCATTTGTTTCTCCAATTGGCGTTTGTCTGCAAAAATATTACGAAAGACCTCTCGGTTCCAATTTTTTAACTGCGCCTTAATGAACTTGAGCCTTGCTTGTAACTTGAACATTTTCGTTCCCTCTATATGCAGGGGTTCCTTCCACCAAGTTTTAATGTTGCGGAGAAATTCCTTGTGATTTAACCAGAACTTCTCAAAGCAGAAAGGCCTCTTCTTGGGGGTGCCCGAAATCGAGGCTTGCAGAGAGATGGGCCAGCGGTCCGACCCACTGGAGGGGAGGATATCTGAACTAACGATGTTCCCTTCTAGGAGAATTCTTTCAGAGACTAGAAAGCAGTCCAGTCTGGAAGCTATGAGCCTGTCTCCCCCTCTTCTGTTGGTCCAGGTGAATAAGCCACTGCGAGGCTTGATATCTACCAAGTTGACTTCTTGAATGAAGGAATTAAAGGCCAGGGCATCGTTGCTGAGAGCTCTGGTGCCCCCCTTCTTTTCCTCGAGAGAAGTTATCATATTGAAGTCACCACCATAGATGGTCTTGGAGGTGTAGTGCCTTTGATGCAGATTGGTTAGATGACTAAGCAGCAATATTTTATCTTCCAGACGTTGAGGGCTGTAGATATTGGCAAATAAAAAAGTGCCTTTTTCCCCTACTATCTGCATTTCCAAGGCCAGAAAGTTTTTTGAGGCTTCAGCATTGATGATATGGTAGATGCTTGGGCTCCAGAGAATGGATAGGCCTCCACTCATTCCAGTTCCTTCAACAGCCAGATGCTTGAGATGTTTGCCCAAACGCTTAATCATCTCAGCTAGTTTCTGATTCGTGCACTTGGTTTCCTGGAGGAACACCATATCTAGTTTTTCTTGCATGATTTTCTTTTTCAGGAGCCTCTGTTTCCTAAGGCTACCCACTCCTCTTGCATTCCAGGAGAGGACTTGCATTGTTAGCGATAGCTTAAGATGAGAAGAAGAAAGCCTCAAGGGCTTTCATCTTTCCCGAATTTATTAACATCTGACCCAATTCAAGAAGAGCATCTTTGTCAGATCTTCTTCCTTGTTTCTTCCTGTGCTGGCTGTTGGCTTGTGTGTGGTGTAGAGTTTGTGATTTGATACCCAAGCCCTTGGTTGCTCCTCGACCTCGCTTCATTCCTTTTGATGCTGCATCCTGTCTGGTTAGGAATAGGTGGTTAACCCGATTAATCTCTTCTTCTGGGATCTTTTCAAGTCCTTTCTGTTTCCATTGTTCCACTATTGAATTGAGATCTAACCCTTCTTTCTCCAAGATCTCACCTAATTCCAGGTCCTCTGTGCCTTGTTCACTGAGGACCATATCCTCATCCTCTTCCTGATCTTTGTCTTCTGAATTGGCTGCGCTGAGATCTGCCTATTTAAAGGCGTCTTTTGCCTGGTTGTCTAGCTCCTCTGCTGGCTTCGCTGCTGGGATTTGCTCTGCCTTTTCAGCCTGAGATTCCTCTCCTAATATTTCAAAGGAATTTGTTGTGCCAGTGTTTGGCTCCGCTGTTTTAGGAGGGTTTCTGCGATTGGCTCGGTGCCTGCCTGTGGGTCGGATGAATCCATCCAAGGCAGAGGAGGGTTTCCCCTTGGGATTTTCCTCCATTGTGTTTTGAGGGCATTCTCTAATTAAATGCCCATGCTCATGACATTTCCGGCATCTGAAGGGTATCTGCTCATAGTCAATAGTTTGAAAGTAGGTTTCATCTCTATATTCCAACCAGAGCCCCTCATGCAGGGGCCCAGAGACATCCATTTCAACGCAGATGCGAGCATAAGTCGTGTACCTTTTTTGAAGAGTGGCTTCAGAAGCACGGACAAAAGTACCCAAGGTGTTGCCAATCTGTTCTAGCGCTGCTGGTCTCCAGTAATCTATTGGCACTGAGAAAAGTCTGATCCAGACCGGCACTTGAGTGAAAGTTTCCTGTTTGGGCGCGAAGTTGGGTTTCCAGGGTCGCATGTAGAGGCCCGCAGAAGCGTAAAAATAAGGGCCTCCTTCAAAGATCCGATCCTTATCCTCCAGATTTGTAAAAACAACTGTGAAGAATCCTTTGGCCCCCAGGTGAAGCTGTACTTCTCCTCGTGGTTTCCATACTTGCTTAATCCATTGACAGAGGGATTTTTCACTGGGCCAAAATCCCATGAATTTGCAAATAACCGCATAAACAGACATATGATCCCGGTAATCTTGCAGATCTGGGTCAGTAATGATAACCCTAAGGCTGTCGAGAGCCTTTGGTTTACATCGACCTTGATAATTTGGGTGGCCGTTGTTTTCCCCAGAATCCCTAGATCGACTCAGATCAGGGCCGCGGTGCGTAGTATTTCTCATATCTGCTGCTTTTCTTAATGGATCCACTCCCGGCGAGGGTTGTTCCATGCGTATTTCTTCTTTTCTAGTTGTGCCATCCGCCGTATCATCTATACGGTCGCCTGAGAACAGCTCATCAGTGTCGGTGCTATTTCTGATTTCTGAAGATCCAGGGATCTTCAAACCCTCAATCTTCTTCTTACCCTTGTCTATGATAACTTGCTTGAAGGTGGGGGCTCCAGGGGCCCCCGGTCGTCCTACTTTCTGAGCTAGCTTGATGCCTCGTTGCCGCAGATCTTGGAGGAGATCTGGGCTCTTCGCCAGTGTGCTGGCTAGGGATCGGAGATCGTACCCAGAACTTGCTTCAGACAGCTACCGCAGATCGCTCCTGGGCTAATTCTTAAGGTTTATTAATCTCTTGAGTTTAAAATATTAACTCTCATGCTTTATTAATTTCTTGGTTTATAATATTAATATTTATCCCTTGGGTTCACTAACTCCTTTGTTTTATAATATTAAACCCTTGGGTTTATTAGTTATTTTGGTTTATAATAGTAATAATCCCTTTGGTTTATTAGTCTCTTCACTTTTAATTATTAATTCTTAAGGTTTATTCATTTCTTACGTTTAAAGTTTAAGATATTAATTATTAGGGTTTATTAATCTCTTTAGTTTTCTAATTCTTTGGGTTGGGAATATTAGGTGTTAAATATTAGTCTTGCACTTTAAGATTAATGCATGGTCTAATGTCACATTATGAAAAACATTGTCTCAATATTAAAATCAGCCATGGGCTACCATTGTTAATCATAGTTAGTCTTAGTCAATGAAGGTCTTCCATGGTGGAATGTCACATTGTGACAAGGATTTTCTCAAACCATGGTCATTCTTCATCCAATGTCGCATTGTGACAACAATTGTCTCAATGTTTAAATCAAACATGCTCAACCATGTTTATTTTATGGTTTTTAGTATTTATCTAAAGATTTTTATATACTTGAGGTTTATAATATTTATCTAAAGGCTTTTATATACTTGAGGTTTATAATATTAATATCTTAGATTTAATATTATTCCCTTGAGTTTATAATATTAATAATCATCTGAGTTTATCAAACCTTTTTGTTTAAGATATTAATTTTTAGGCTTTATTAATCCCTTATGCTTTTCATATTAATATCTTTGCCTTATTGATCACTTAGGTTTTTAATATTTATCCCTTGGGTTCACCAATTCCTTGGGTTTATAATATAAATACCTTGGGTTTATTAGTTTTTTTCGTTTATAATATTCAACCACCCTTAGATCTAAGAATCTCTTGAGTTAAAAATTTTAATTCTTAGGGTTTATTAATTTCTTAGGTTTTTGAGATAAAAATATTAATTCTTAGGCTTTATTAATCTCTTGTGTTTTTAATATTGATCCCTTGGCCTTATTAATCCCTTAGGTTTTTAATATTTATCCCTTTGGTTCACCAATTCCTTTGGTTTGTAATATCAAACCATTGGTGTTATTAGTTCTTTATGTTTAAATATTAATAATCCCTTGGTTTATTTTTTATTTTTTTTACAAGAACGGTTATGGTTTTATATTAGGTCTTTGGCATGAATGCCTCAAAACAGGTTACAAGCTTTGGGGCCTCTTCTCTATTTTTCTTGCCTGTCGAGATGTCTATGCCACTGTAGTTTATATGCTAGTGCTTCTTACAACTGTTTATCACTTCAATCTCCGATATTTTTCCTAATTTATGGATGCAGACAAACTGTTGTAATAAAATGCAGTAAAACATGATAAATAAAACTACGGAATGAGAACCCAATCTTCTCCCCCGTCTCTTGAAAGAGTGCCGACGGAAAGAAGAGTTGCTTTGTTGGCTTCTAGATCTACGTCTTTGTTATTCTCCCGTAGGACATGGAAGAAGACCACCCTGTGGAGAGTTTTGTATATTGATTTAATTCGCTTCATCAATCTAGTAAATCTAAGATCTTTTGGCTCAGAGCCATCCACTAAAGCTTTTATAATGGATTGAGAATCACCTATTACAATGACTTCTTTTATGCCTAGATTTTTACTTGCATGAGGCCTTGGAGAAGAGAAAGCGCTTCAACTTGAATACTTGTGGAGTGACCCAATCCCCAGGAAAAACTGTGCTCGATTCTTCCCTCTAGATTCTTAATAACCCCACAGGCACCAGCTTTCCCGAGGTTTCCTTTTGCTGCTCCATCAAAAAACAAGGAGTAATAGGTTTTCTTGATGAGCCATTCTAAAAATTCTTTCCCATTGAGTCTAATTTGCCAGTTTTTAGTTGGCTTATTTAGCCTTGTTTCCACTGAGATGTTAAAGCCCATCATGTTGCCCCATTCCACATCTTGCAGGTTTAGATTTGCTGCTTCAAGCTGTCCACCCGGGCTTTCTTCTTTTCACCGACTGCTCTTTGTCTCTGAAGGTTTTGCTATATCTTTCAAGCCAGATTTTCCAACAGATAATTTTTGGAAGCGAGAACCAAATGGCTTTGAAGCTGTTATTTTTAGGAAGCCCCCTTGGGTATTTGTGAAGCCAGTTGGCAAAAAGATCCGGAATGGAGTTCGAGAGAACGAAGTTGTTGCCCCAAGGGGCTAGGGCCTCATGCCAAACCTCAGCCGCAAATTTGCAGTCCAACATGATGTGGCAAATGCATTCTTCATCTTCATAGCACATCTGGCATCTTGACGGGCCTTGAAATCCTCTTTTTTTTAATCTGTCATTAGTTAAATTTCTATTATGGCACATTAGCCAGCAGAAGAAGTCAATCTTGGGGATGGATTTGAGGTTCCATAGCCCCTTCCATATTTCTAGGTTTGGAGGGATGTGGGGCCTTTCCAATTGTTTTGAATAACCCATGGCAACTATGTAAGACCCGGTGAGACCCTAGCCACGTTTATCCAACCGGCATTTTTGCAGTGGAGCTAATCCATGGAGGAGGGTCAGCAAAGCGTTATACTTTGTTTTAAAGTGCACAGGGACATGAGTGTCCATCCAACTCGTCCAACGATCATTTAACCAAAGGGAGATATCCCATAGCATGGTAGAGCCAGCGCTAGTCATCCAATTTCGTGGAGGACGCAGTAAGGGAACATCTGCTAGAGGTGGTCTTTGCATAATTTTGTCCTGCCATAGATTTATTAGTTTACTATTTCTAGGAATCCAATAAGCTTGTGATTAGATCAGAGGAATGGAATTCAAATAGATTTTGGCCAAATGTGTGCCAGCAACTGGAGGAGAACTTTATAAGCAGTGAATTCTTGGTCCAGTGAAGTATTTGCGCCATAGCGCCTTCTGAGCCCATCCAGGCTTGGGAGCAATTATTCTCCAAACAATTTTTTCTCCCATTGCAATTTTTGAGCCTGGAGGGATTTAAAATGAAAACCACCTTCCAAGAGAGGCTTAGAAACCTTGTCCCAACTTACAAGAGGTATTTGATTTTTGTTGTTTTTACCTCCTTTCCAGAAAGATCTTTGAATGAGCTCCTCCATCTTCTTGAGGATGCCGATAGGATCCAATAATACTGAGAATTTAAATATAGGAAGGTTGCTGAGGACTTCTTTGATCAGCACTGTCTTACCAGCAATGTTAAGCCAGGAGAGGCCCCAGACCTGGATTCTGAGCTTTAATTTGTCGATTAGTGGGAGCCAATCTCTACTGAATGCGGATTTTTGAAAAATAAGAAGAACCAAGTACTTGAAGGATGTCCAATTAGCTGAGCCAACGAACTCAAGGCATCTCGAGATAACATTAAGGATGTAGGGAGAAATGTTCCAGCTATAGATATGACACTTCTCTTTATTGAGGTTGCTACCAATGGCTTCACAGTAATCGTTAAGGACTTCTTTGAAATTGGAAGTAGATTGTAGAGAGGTTTGCCTAGCAATAAAGATTCGTCAGCAAACAAAGCATGATTGATGTTTTTAACACCTCTTTCTATATTAAGACCCAGAATTTCTTGATCTAGCAATTTTTTTTTCAGATAAAAACTTAACACCGATGCTTGGATTACAAAGAGGTAAGGGGAGAGAGGACATCCCTGGTAGAGACCTCTTGAGGCTTTGAAAAATCCCGCGGCACGCCCATTCACTAAGGGGGCTATCTAGGGCTCAGAAATGCACGCATGGATCTAGTTGATGAAGTTTGCCCCAAATCCAAACTTGTGCAAAACCCCAAGGAGGAAGTTGTGTCTCACTCGATCAAAAGCATTTGCGAGATCAATTTTAACAACCATTCCTTTTTCTCTACGCTGAATGCCTGAGTGGATCGCCTCTTGCACCAGGATGAAATTGTCTACGATCTGCCTTCCATGCACAAACCCACCTTGATTTTCCGGAAATTTTTTTGGAAGAATATGTTTCAGCATGTTTGCAATCACCTTGGTTATGATTTTGTATCCAATATTGCATAACGAAATAGGTCTAAATCTGTTAAAGCTATTGGCTCCTTTTTCCTTCAAAGTGAGAGCGAGGAAAGCATAGTTTGTGCTACCCACAATTTTCTAGCAAGTTTGAGATTTCAGGACCATTTTGTGCAGATCCTTTTCTACAATATGCCATCAAGTTTGAAGAAATCTAGCTGTAAATCCATCTGGTCCGGGGGTTTTGTCAGGATCCATGTCAAAGAGGGCAACCTTTATTTCTTCTTTAGAGACTTTTGCCTCAAAAGACTGATTCATCTTGGTGGTTATCTCTGTGGGAACCACACCCAAAAATTTTGTAGATTGGTTCCCAACACCTTCTTCGGTATACAGGATTTTAAAGTGGATGTAGGCAGCCCTTTTAATACTCATGAAGTCCTTATGGGTAGAGGTCTCCTCCTTGATTTCTAGAATGGAATTGAAATTTCTTCTTGCATGAGATTGCTTGTGAAAGAAAGATGTGTTTCTATCTCCCGCCTTAAGCCAAAGACTGCGAGATTTTTGCCTCCAAAATTCCTCCTCCGCAAGGCAAGCCCTCTGGATTTTTTGTTGGAGCTCAGTCTCCCTGTCAAGGAATTCTTTAGAACTGACGACATCTTCCATTTGGAGATGATGGGCCTCAAGACTGACTTGAGTGAGCTTCCTTTCTGAAGCCGGATTGGGAAGATTTTTGGCCCAGTTTTTTAACTCAGCTTTCAATCTTCTGAGCTTTTCCTCCCAAACAAAGAAGGACGAGCCATTTACTAGGCGATCCCAACTTTCCTTAACCCCTTCCATGAAGCCCAGATTTTGAATCCAAAGAGGGATAAATCTAAAGCGAATAGGGCTAAGGTCCTTTTGGGACAAAAGTTCAAGCATGATTGGCCTATGATCAAAGGCACTGCAAGAAATGATTTTCATTCTAGATTCTAGAACAAGAAGAAGAAATGAACTTTGAACCAGAAATCTATCTAATCTAGCAGCAATATGACCTGGACCCATTCTTTTATTAGACCAAGTGAACTTACCTTTTATAGGTTTGATGTCGAGAAGATCCCAATCTTGCATGAGGTCCTCCACCCATTCCCTTGCCGGATCTCTCACTATGTTGCCTCCTCGCTTCTCAGACAAAAGCAAGGTAAGGTTAAGATTGCCAGCTATGATGGTATTTTCTAGATTCTCTATGTCAGCCAGATTTTTGATGGAGTCCCAACATGACTTCTTCTCTCCTACATTAACTGGGACATATACATTGATAAGGCTTATTACCTCCTTTGTTTCTATATGCTGGAGTTTCAAGAACATCCAATGAGAATTTAGTATTTCAATGACCAGAAAATATTTGCTTGTGTTCCATAGTGTGCCCAGTCTGCCTGAAGCTCCTCGAGAAGAGACGGCCTGGCCTCCACCTTTATTCCAAAAAGTCTTACTTGCTTGGAGGAAAAAATTGTCCTCCATCTTTGTCTCCTAGATTAGAAGAAAGTCTAGGGTTTCTATTTGAAGCATGCTTCTCATAGCTTCTTCTTTCACTTTGCTTCCCAAACCTCTGCAATTCCAGGAGACAACCTTCATCACTTACTTTTCTGGGAATGATGGGCTCCCTTGGAGCCCAGTGGCTGATTTCTTGTACTCTTGGGCATTTTTGCCAACAGTTTCTCAAGAGTTGGTTGTGTACCTTGAAGTTTATATTTGTATGTTTCTTGTTCTCTCTTTTCCCGAGCATGGATTCGACCTCTTGTCGATCTTTTGATCGAGATTTGTGACTCCCCTATTTCTCCTTCCTCCTCAGATTCCTCTGAGGCTTATTCCTCTTCTCCAGCTTCTGCATTTTTTTCTTTAGATCTTTCTAAAGCACTTTCACCCTATTTTGAACCTGAGGGTGTCCCTTTGTCCAAGGAACCTTTCTTTCGTATCTCGATCTCCTGGATCTCTACTGAATCTGAACTCAGAGGCCCAAATTTGTTTCCTTGCCCTTTAGGATTGGGGTTTTGCTGATCTGAAGCAGACTTGGGACCTTTTCCATTTGGGGCTCCAACCGCTTTTTTACTGGTATTTGACCTCTTAACCTGATTTCATCCCTCCTATTTTCGTTTTTCCACCTCTTCGTTGCTCGAACAACCTCTAGCGAAGTGCCCATAGACATGGAATTTGCGGCATTTGAACGGAAGTTGTTCGTAGTCAAGATTTTTCACATGAGACCAAATTCCGACATTGATTTTTTTGCCTCCGGCAGGCCCACCTCTAGATCTACTTTGACATAGATTCAGGCATAGTCATATTGGTCCTTGTTATTTTCTCGATTGATAAATTTTCCCAAGGCATTTCCTATATGCTTCAATGATTCCTAGTTCCAGTAGTGCATGGGCAGATTCGACAACCTTACCCAGACTGGAACTGCCCTCGGGACATCTACTGTTGGGTCGAAGTCCAACGTCCACTTATTGAGATACAACCCTTGAGGACCAATGAAATAAGGGCCATTCCTAAAGATTAGATCTTTGTCCTATTTTGATTTTAATTTGAACAAAAAGTATCCCCTTCCCAGAAAGTAAGAGGTAACACTATTTTTTATCAGAGGAACCTAGTTCTTCACAACCCAGCTCTCAGTTGATTTTGGCGAGGGCCAAAGTCCCATGAATTGTCCTACTAGGGCGCGATCTGCCAGAGAACTGGCCACCTGAATCAGCCCCTCAGAGGGCAATGAGATCTCAGGACACTACAAGAAAAAAGGACATTGGTGAGGGTCATGCTTGTGACAGACCTTTAAGGTCCGTCACCAATGTCACATATGGTGACGGTCCTTAAAAAAACATCGTTGTAAGTGTATATAGTGATGGTCCTTTAAGGTCCGTCACCAAATCCATTTTCAATGGCACTTTTAGTGAGGTTCATTAAAGTCCCATCACTAATTCTCTCTTTGGTGACACTTCTAGTGATGAACTTTTAATGACCCTCACCAATGTTCTTTTTGTTACTTTTGGTGATGGTAAAAAAATGTTCATCATCATTATTGTGGAGTCTTTTTTATAATATGTCCAAGGCCATAGTGGTTAGAGTCAGTCAATTTTTTAAGAAGACATTAGTGTGTATCATTTCCCTCAATTAATGACTAGTCGAATAGAGTTTCCCTATGAGTCAACACATGATTCATATCTATTAAGTTTATTATCTAGAAAATTCTTAGATAAAGTTCCACTAGTGTGTGTAGGAAATATATTATTTAATACATAATAAAGCTTTGTCAATTCTATTAATGAGAAAGACCTAACACTCCTCAACAATCTGGGCACACCTTAAATTAATGCTTCAGCACACACTAACATTTCTTAGCACCTCACAAACATATTTGTACCTAGAAGATCTAGTCATGACACTAATGCCCAAGCACATGGTGGCATGCGCTAGCACAACATGGAACTCTACTAGCATGTGTTGGCATGCATGTAGTCCCTAACATGCCCTGGAACACCTTGGTTGAATGCATTGACATACATTAGCACTTGGTACACAATGCCACTTGGCATGTATTGGGACCTATTATTAGTGTTCCTAGCATGCCCCTTTTGAAAAAGATAAAGTCCCGACTTATTAACCCTCTTATTGGTTCTTCCTTTTGTTGCCTTGACACTTCTTGACACATATTGACATACCCTAGCACCTCACACATCCTTAGCACCTAGCATGTATTGGAATATCTTGGCACTATTTGGCACATATAATTAGCACAACCTAGAACTCCCAAGCACACTTTATGACTTCTTAACATGCCTTGATATTCGCTAGCATGCCTTACCAATGCTTAGCACACCTTGTCACTCCCTCCTTTGCATGACAACTAGCACTCATTAACACTAGACCCTGGCACACATTCCTCATATTAATTAACTTCCATGCATTTTGACCTAGTGCTCCCTTAATGTATTGTCCTATACTAGTACTCCTTAATACTCCTCAACATGCATTAGCACTCTCTAGCACACCATAACACTCTTCAACATGCCCTTCCACTTCATAGTATGCATAACACTCCCTCATACATATTAGCACTTGGCACATGTTGGCACTTGGAAAGTCTTAGCATGTATGGAATACATTGAGATGCCTTGGTATGATTTGACATGGTTTAATATTACATTTATTTGAGATCAACTATTGGAAAGTAGATGAGAAGCAAAAAATGAAGACTTGGAACTTAGAACTAAGACTTTTCACTTGGCACCTATTGGCGCCTAGTGTTGGTGTGCCTAGCATGCCCCTTTTAGAAAAGGTAAATTGATGACTTATTAAACCTCTTATGCGTTCATTTCCTTGTATTTTAACTTTTTTCTCCATTTTTTTTCCTTAACAGTCGCTGGAACTCATTGACACAACCTTGCACATCTTATCACTTGGCACGTCTTAGCATGTTTAACATGCCTTCGCACTATGTAGCACATCTTAGCATTCCCTAGCACGCCTTGGCACTCATGTCCTCACAGCTAGCTTTTACATTTCTTCTCAACTTTGGAACCTAATCAAATCCTTGGCTACTACAATTCATGTGACAATATTGGCCTGCTTCAACCGCAACAACTTGACCAATTGCACCTACTACAAGTAGATTGTGCCTTGTTCACCTAAGAACTTCCTATAACTCATCTTATGCCACCCATGTCCAAGCTCAACTTGCCCCACTTAACTGGTTACCAAGGCAAGGATCCCATGATCTAGCCACGGCCATAAAACAACTAAGCAACACACGTTACATAGGAAATATTTCACATGTATGTTCAGTTAATATAAAGAGTAGAACATTAACAAAGATTTTGCAAGAACCACAAGATGCACAAGGCACACAATATATAAGCTGACACAAGCCGAGTTTCCCAAAACTTATACACAACAATGTACAATATGAAATTATATGGAGTAGTTGAAAACATGAGCATGTAGCCAAAGTGTGCCACATCTCCTATAAAAAAAAAATAGCTAAAGGCAAAACAATGTTGTGCCTAGCACAAAGTGATCTCCCTTTGTCTAAAATGGCTATGTCGAGCCCCATATAACAATCATAGGCTTGCCTCCGATAAAACCTATTATGAACTTCTCCTAACGCACTTCATCCTTAGCACACTTGAATTCGCTGACACTTCCTGGCACACACTCTTATTCATTCCTTTCCATGCATTTTGACCTATTTATCCCTTGATATGCCCCAACACTAGTCCCTAACACTCTTCAGCATGCATTGACATTGTCCGACATGTGTTAGCATGCCTTCTATTTCCTAATTTTCATGCCATGACCCTCCCTAGATATCATGCCCTCACAACTACCCTTACTTAATTTGAAACTTGGGAACTCAACCAAGCCCTCGCTTGACTACAAGAGCTTGACCATGTTACGGTTACTAAAACTAGACTATGTTTTTGAATTGTGTAGCTTGGTAGGTACTCCACACGCCTAGTGAGATGGGTTTGTGTGAATTTGGTCACAAAAGGATTTGTGGGAAAAGAAGCCAAGAAAATGGATTTTGGACCCAAGATGGGGTTTAAAATCTAAAATAAAATTAAAAAGGAAAATTAATATTTCCTAAGGTCTAACTACATAAAATCCATAAGTTCTAGAGGGTTCCTAAGAGGCATAGGAAAAACTATTTAAGGAGGCCTTAGGATGAAGGAAATAACATCAAGTGAGAAGGAGCTCATTTGATCAAGGGGGCGAAGAGAGATGTGGTCCTAAAGTAGGTCGAGTAAGAGGGCTCAGTAAGGGTTTCTAAAGGGAGGCCATGATAATCCTCCAAGAGAAAGATCATCATGTGAGGGTTCACAAGAATGTTGCATACCTTAATGGTTAGTTCGAGCTAGGAAGTAGGATGGCATATTGTTGTTTCTCTTCGGGCAGATCGAGATTAAGAGAGGTTGCTCATGAGAATTTTGGCATGTTATTTCAATGGTGTCTTTGTGTGAAAGCCGCATCAATTATGAAATGTTGAAATTTGCAACAAGAAACAGTGAAATTGGAAACCAAAAAGGACAAAAAATAAAAAAAAATTCACCCACACTGGTGAGGAATTCTGATGCACGAGGAGTGAGGAATGTGGGGCATCTAATTTATTTTTCCCTTAAATAAATTGGAGAATAAATTGTAATTTAATCTCATAACAACTTGTGTTAGTTAACTAAGTCATGATGACTGAGTTAGCTAAAGAAATTTGAGTTGAGGGTCTAAGATGAGGCATGTAGAGGGATTCTAATATTTTTGGGGTCCATTTGTAGTTGATGCATTAGTGGGGTGCAGGTGTGAATTAGTAACTCAATTAAATTAGATAAAATCAGTTTAACTAGTTTTAACTAAGTGATGAGGTAGTGAGAGGTCGACTAGTGAAATAAATTAGATTTAATTCACAATGAGTGATCAATCAGATAACTAATAATCCTCTATTAGTATTTGCATGCATTTCAGTTCCAAGGAAGACCCAGGTTAGGCAGAGGTTAAAGGGAACATGACTATCAATTTCATTTATACAAAATTTCCCATGTGCAATTATAAAGTCATTAGGATGCCATGATGGATTGCGCAATCAAGGAAGACTCATTTTCTTAATTAATAGGGAGCTAATTCCCTGGGAATTTCATGAGCAAGCTAGGGTGAAGGAAGGTTGAGAATTAGCTAAGTAATAGACTGAGTTTTCCTAGATCAGCAAGAGACAATTGGTAGAGTGCTCAAGAATCTCATGAGAGATTAAGCATTGTATTGTTTCATGATTCCTTGAATTAATACAAAATAGAGATAGAGGGGTTTTGAGCAGTTTCTTTCCCTAGATACATCTTGTGTTGTGCGATTGATAATTTATTTCTCTTACTTATATGTGATTGTGCGATCGCGCTTTGTTTTTTCAAAACGTAGGAAGGATTTAATATCTTTTTTTGGCAAATTACAAGATCATATTGAATCTCATTGGTTATATTTTCTACATGGTATCAGAGCAGGAATTTTTTGGGCAGCGAGTTTGCAGATAATATATGAATATTTTGGTGTAAAATTTTCAAAAAAAAATAGCATATTTGGATTCCTTATGAAACACTGCCCAAATGGAGATAAAAATCAGTTGAATTGTAGCTCGGATGAGGGATACATCGTCGATTTAAAATCAACTCTTTTTTAGAAACTTTTGCAACAGCGGGATAATTACAATGTGCACGAGTCAAGAACCTATATGCACTTGAGGTACTAGATGCATGCAAAGTTTTAAGGAGCAAATCATAGGTTAGAGACTTGGTGGTTGAGAGGGAGCACACATTACCTCTCAACATGCAACCTCAGAAGCAGTGTGAGAAAGTTGTGGAGCAGCCACAATTGGAGAAGCAGAGAGGAGACCGAGTGGAAGCGTCAACTCAATTAGAGGCCTCCATGAGGGGGGGATTTCGAGCCAGATGGGCAGAGGGAGCACATGAATCCATACCTCCAGATGAAAAGTGGGGTGATGTGTAGACATAATCCCAAGATAAGAAATTTGGGTAGGTTCCATTGAGATGGCGTGTCTCATGGATCAAACCTGGCTACGAGGAGTCCACAGTACAAAAATAGTGGGAAGGATCAGTTAGATTGATGCAGTCAGATGTAGGGAAAATAGAAATCAGAGTGACGGATGTCAGATACTAGAGCGCAGATCAGAGTTGGCAACAGTGCAAAGGGCACGGATGCAAATGCCAGCAGCAGCACAGGGAGTTCAGTAGACAGGTGCAGTAGCTAGCAGCAGTCATAAGACTCTGATGAAAGATGCATTATACTAATTCAGTTGTTCGGAGGCTATTAATTTTTAATATTTGCAAGTGCAAACAACACTATAGAAGTGTTGCATGCAAAATTCCAAAGGTATCAGATCAAGATAGATTAAATTCCTTTCTTGTTGAGAGGGAGCGTTGAAGTTTGCAACAAGAAACAATGAAATTAGCAACCAAAAAGCACAAAAAAAAATGCACCCACACTAGTGAGAAATTTTGATGTACCAGGAGTGAGGAATGTGAGGCGTCTAATTTATTTTTCCCTTAAATAAATTGGACAATAAATTGTAATTTCATCTCATAACAACTTCTATCAGTTAACTAAGTCATGATGATTGAGTTACCTCAAGAAATTTGAGTTGAGGTGATCGAGGTGGCTATTGGTGGCCACCTTCCTATTCCACTTGGGCCCTCGCCATTATCTCTTTCATTTTTTTTCAGTTTCCTTAATTATATCACATTTTACTATTTTTGTCAGTTTTTCGAGTCCTAAACTTCTAGAGTCGTTTTGAGGACCCAAACGACATTTTTTGGGCATGAAAGGTTTGGAAATTTCATATAAATCATATTATTAGATGTAGTCCTCTGAGAGATCTTTCTAACGAGGTATCATGTGCGTCAAACAGAGATCATATGACCAAGTTACGACCCCAAGAAGTTGGTTTCCCAACTAACCACAACGGGGCCCATAAACTCTTGGTGTTACATCTCCTCGGGTTAGGGTTTTCTATTATTTTTCAATAATAAAAAGGCCCTTGAGCCTTATTGTAACACAATTCAGAGGCATGTAGCTACCACATCTCTTCTTACAGATAAGCTACCATTGCCTGAGCTAGTTTGTTTTCCATTCTTTCTATAAGCATTTTTCAGTATTTTGATATTAATTAAATGAAGTGTTATTCCTGTTGCATCCCCGTTTATGTTTGTTTATGTATTTATTGTGTTCCTGCATATGTTTTCATCATGAGTGTATAATATGAGGCATGTAGAGGGATTCTAATATTTTTGGGTTCCAGTTGCAGTTGATGCATTAGTGGGGTGTAGGTGTGAATTAGTTAACTCAATTAATTGAGTTAAAATCGGTTTAACTAGTTCTAACTGAGTGATGAGCTAGTGAGAAATCCAGTGAATTAAATTAGATTTAATTCACAATGAGTGATCAATCAGATAACTGATAATTCTCTATTAATAAATGCATGCATGTTAGTTCTGAGGAAGACCCGGTTGAGAAAAAGGTTAAATGGAACATAACTATCTATTGTATTTATACAAAATTGCCCATGTGAAATTATAAAGTCATTGGGATGCCATGATGGATTACACAATCAAGGAAGGATGATTTTCCTAATTAATAGGGAGATAATTCCTTAGGAATTGTGTGAGCAAGGCAGGCTAAAGGAAGGTTGAGAATTGGCTAAGTGCTAGACCGATTTTGCCTAGATCAACAGGAGACAATTGGCATAGTGCTGGAGAATTTCATGAGACATTAAGCATTGTATTTTTTTATGATTCTTTGACTTAATACACAATATAGATAGATGGGTTTTGAGCAGTTTTTTTCCCTAGATACATCATTGTGTTGTGTGATTGATAATTTCTTTCTCTTACTTATATGTGATTGTGCGATCATGTTTTGTTTCCAAAAATTGTAGGAAGGATTCAATATCTTGTTTTAGTACATTACAAGATCAGATTGAATCCCATTGGTTAGATTTTATACAAGAAATAGAAGAGAGGTTTGATACCATCTTGTCTTGTGGTGGTTAGTAGGCCACAAGGCCTGTGATAAAGACCAATATAAATGGAGGAGGGCTTGCACTGTAATTTAGATTCATAACAGAAGTAGACGCAGGAATAATATTAATTGAGGCAACCCTAGTTTGAGGGTCAACATTGAGATCTAAAGTTCATGTCAAGATTTAGTCAAAGAAATTCACAAAATCTATGGATCCATATGAGCTAGGTCGAGTCTCTTATGGAGGCAAGAGTCGTGGTTTTTTCTATGGGTGGATAGGGTTTTGTTGTACAAAAATTAGAAGTACATAAGTATAATGCCCTGGTTAGGAAAATTTCCTTCCATGTTTAGTTCATAAGGTTTGCCCTTGATACTGTGACAAATTTGCGTAGAAGAAGAGCGGTTGTGACCCATAAAGCGAGGTTTATTTCTGCAATATAGACCACAGATCTAGAAGATGGTTTGCAGATTCAGCATGTGTGGAGATAGCAGATCCAAAGGAGGGTGGAACATGAGAAGAAGATTGAGTATGCAGAATAAATGTGCCATATGAAGAATGGATTGACATGCAGAGGAATTGATTTTGGTGGATTGACCATATAGTTTTAGATAGAGATTTGAAGCAACCTATAAAAAGTCAATGGACTGTTAATGGTTGATTTTTGACCCTATTTCATTCATCTACAGATCGTTAGAAGGATGATAAGAGGATTAGTTCAGATTTATTCATATATTGGACAAAAAATATCAAATTGTTGATACACAAGAACAATGATTTTGAGAGGACTCAAACCACTGTTAAATGGAAGATTTGAAGAGCCCTAGATGAAGACAATATTGTGATTCCTATACCAGTAAAAATAATTGACTGTGGTTGGGAAGATTGATTGTAGAGTGTAGGTCAATGAATAGGTGGGAAGTGACCCTAGAAACCCTTTCCCTAAGATATAATAAAGAGTGGGACTTGCTTGCCTTTTAAGCAAGAGACTTGATCTTCTAGGGAGAGAGGAGGGGGATTAAAGGGTCGAGGAAGAAGAATAAGACTCATGATGATGAAACTGACACCCTAGTTGTGCAAGGCTCACATAGTGTCATTTTGTTTCAACTCAAGGTTTTTTCCATTGTCACCTTAGCAACGAATCCTCTCACTTTAGATTAATTATTGAATCTTAGGGGTGCCCCAAAGAAAAAATTTATGGGGTACTCTTTTATGTGACGAGATCACAAGCATTGAAAACCATATTTACATTGTATGGTTCAACATCTTGATGATCCCTGTCGTATTGACCACAAATTTGTATTCATTATTGCTTTCACCACAACGCCTACAATAGATATTGATGGCGTTCATAAGACTATTTCTAGTTGTGATAAGGGGATTAGGGGCTCCCTTATCACAATTACCCATAACCCCTAATGTGTTTACTCCCTTAGCCAAGGGGGCCCAAGGGTGTACTTTTAGGGGCATTGAGACAAAATTTGGGGGTTCATAACATTAGGAAAAGTGGAATTACATAACCAAAAAGGTTGTGGGGGGGTATATTATGGTGTATTAAACGGAGAAAGGGGAAAAAAGGGTAGCCTGTATGGGTAGAATTTAGAGGTGCAAGCATGGTTTACTAAGATATATATTCCTAGCATCAGAGAATGAGAAGGGGGCTTAGGGCCTAGGGGACCTAGAGGGAAGGCAGTGAGAGAAATTGATAGTGGAACCCCCAATCGTAGTGATAAGGGAATTAGGAATCCAATTATCACAAAACATAAGCCCTTAACCCATAACCACTAAATTCCCTATCCCCTTAACCCCCAATTTATAATCCCTTAATCCCTACACTCATAACTCATAACCCATAAACCCCTTGACTCATTAAATCTTAAGATATTAACCCCTAACATATAATCCATGAAAATCCTAAGCCATAACTCCTTATCCTCTTAACCTGTGACCCTTAACCTCTAACCCATCACCACTAAGCACCTTAACTACTAACCCCTTAACCACTAACACCTAAATCCCCTAAATCCTAAGTCCTTAAATGCTAAATCCTATGACCCTAAATCCCTTGGCCCTTAACCCTTGACCCTTGAAGCCCTTAACCACTAAGTATCCAAGTCGAAAACAACACCCCAAACGAGAAAATTGACCTCATAGGATAATCCTTCATCTCTAATTGAGAATATTAGAAACATTTGATGCTTAGATAACTAGGTACTGGTTATGAGGGCATGTGTTTGTGGGTAATGATGACCTCTGGTGGGTGTTCAAAACCTAGAAGGTGGTTGGTTACAAGGAGTTTGGTGTTGGAGCATGTATTACTTAAATCGTGAAATTCAATTTACGTCTTTATTACAATTGAATTCACATATGTCAGTAAGCTACAACAAAAATTGGGATGGCTTGCATGGATACGATATGTTTCGTTCCACTGAATTAAATGTTGAAAAACAATAATTTGGGGATTTTTATTAAAACATTACTGGTTGAATCAACTTTTTTTGCAATGGTTTCTGTGGGTTTGTCGCTTTAGCTGCCAAAATTTTAGGTCTATTATTTTTTTTTTTGTTAGACATTGACGCAGCGGTAGCAAATGGATTTGAATAAGCTCACACAATGGACCTTATAGTCTTCACCCGCTCTTGTTCCTATCGGAACCAAAAATATTTGAATAGGCGCAAGATATTTATTTTATCTTCGCATTCCAATATAACTGTTAAAACCCTTTTAAAAAAATTTTAAAACGCCCTTTATAACATTTCATATATATTTCTGCAACCTCAGATCTAGTTGATCTAACAGTTCGGATCAATTCGCAAATCGGTGATTTACAATGTGCAACAAGGTTTGGCATTCACCACGCTCCGATGCGATATCAATGTTCATACTCCGATGCGCTCCACACTCCAATGTACGCCGATGCAATATCAATCGGCGATCACAAATCGCATTGATTCATGTCATTACCCAACCGTCACAGCTTCCAAAACTCTGATGCGAAGTTAATCAGAAATCGGAGATCGCTATGATTCAACGTCGCCTCCCGTAGTCTCGGTGATATCTTCCGGACCCGAACTCACTTCAAACCTGGCTTACATCATTTCACATCCATTTCATTGTTATATGCAGTGATATGGAACGATTCTCCGGTGCGATGCGATTTGAAACACATCCAATCCGATCCGATGGGATTATCGGACCCGATATGTCATACAAATCAACTGATATGTTTTTTTAAACCCGCTCAAAGGTTCCACTAAGTAGATTCCGCCAATTTCCTGTGTTGATGATTTTACAGCTCACAAAATTCGATAATGCCAGATTTGCCTTAAAAACGAGAATTATTACAGTTTAAAATAAGAACACACGAGCCACCATCATTTCAAGTAATTTCGCAGAAAAGAACAATGTTTAAACTTCACAAATCGTTGTATAATGATGCATTCAATATTTATTTAATTCACAATAAACAACAGAACAGACTCTCGGCCTTAGGCCCAATTACACAATGAAATGACCTCTATCAAACAAAAATAGTTCACACACCACTTTTGAACTCTCGCACCACTCAAGCCCCTCTCCAATATTTCCTCATCAACATCTTTATTATTAAATAATTCTTCTAACAACGCAATATTCTATTTCTATAAATCTAACAGCAATCCTCTATCTCTTAGCTCTCATGCACACCTATATTAACAACTCTTATCTCTAATCTAAAATAAGACAATCTCTCACTTATTATAATAACAAACTATTTGAGAAGTCCAACCTCCTCAGTAAACTGATTTTGACCAACATTCATTGAATTTTCACCCTGTTTAGCCACAACATGTGAACAAATCTTCACATTGTTGGCTAATTCCGATGCTCCTGCATCAGACTCTCAGGGAAGAAATATTTGTCCTTCAAAATTTCAAAAGTTACTCCATATTTCTGTAATTCAGCTGTCGTTAACCAACTGGAATCTTCCATTGGTTGCTCCTTCCACTTGATTAGATACTAGAAATATGTCTGCCCTCGATTTTTCTTGGATATTCTTTGATCCAAGATAGCCTCAACTTCTTTCTTGGATTCTTTTGGTACCTATTCCTCCCAATCCACAGTTTGAACTTCATCACCTGTGGCTTCATTCTGCAACTCGGTCTCTGTCTCTCTGAATGGATATAAGTCTGCAACATTAAAAATGGGGGATATTCTGATCCCTTCTGGCAACTCGATCTCATATGCATTGGCTGAAAATTTCCTTTTAATTTTACAAGGTCCTATCTTCTTCATTTTCAGTTTGTTATAAGTTTTTGTAGGAAATCTTTCTTTCCTCAAATATGCCATGACCAAATCTCCTACTTGAAACTCTTTTCCTCTTCTTTTCAGATATGCTCTCTGTTTTTATCTATTGCTTCTTTCCTGCAATTTACCTTTGACTTCTTCTTGTAACCTCTGCATTTTTTCAACAAAATCTTCAGCACTTGCACTCTTGGCTTCCTGTTTTCCCAAGTCCCTAAGCTCATATACTCCTCTCGGATGCATTCCAAAGACAATCTGAAATGGACTCATTCCAGTGCTTCGGTTTGGTGTATCATTGTAATCGAATTCATCTTGAGCTAATGCCAAATCCCACTGTTTGGGATTCTGATGGACCAAACTCCTTAGTATATTCCCCAAGCTCCTGTTCACTACTTCAGTTTGTCCATCTGTCTGAGGATGGTACGCTGAACTAAAACTAAGTTTAGTCCCCAGTTTCTTCCAAAGTGTCCTCCAGAAATGGCTTACAAATTTAGTATCTCGATCTGACACAATACTTACAGGTAAACCATGCAATCTTACAATCTCTGAAAATAATAAATTTGCTATGTGTGTTGCATCACTAGTTTTCTTACAAGCAATAAAATGTGACATTTTAGAAAATATATCTACAACAAAATAAATAGAATCGTTTCCTCTCTGAGTTTTTGGTAAACCCAGAAAAAAGTCCATACTAACTGCATCCCATGGTCGATCTGGTATGGGAAATGGCTGATATAGTCCTGTATTCTGACTCCTTCCTTTAGCATATTGACATACCCTGCATTTCTAAACAAAATTTTTAATATCAGTTTGCATTTTAGGCCAGTAATAAAAAGCATTCACCTGAGCGAAGGTTTTATCTTGTCCAAAATGACCAGATAACCCTCCACTGTGCTTCTCCTTAATTATGTTCTCCCTCATGGAACATTTAGGAATACATAGTTTGTTGCTTTTAAATAACAGGCCTCCTTGAATAAGGTAGTCCATCCATTGACTTCTGTTATGGCTCACTGGATTTTGAACTGTTGTGTAGATATCTTTAAAATCCTCATCATCCTTGTACATTTCCATCATTTCTTCAAAACCTACAACACCCACTTTAAACTCTTGCAAAAGAAAACTTACCCTGCTCAATGCATCTGCTACTTTATTAGACTTACCACTTTTATTCTTTATTACAAAAGTGAAAATTTACAGAAATTCCACCCATTTGGCATGCTTCTGATTTAGCTTTGGCTGGTTATTAATAAACTGTAAAGCATGATTGTCTGAATATAAGATGAATTCCTTTGGCAGTAAGTAATGCCTCCACTTTTTCAATGCCTGCACAATAGCGTAAAACTCCTTATCATAAAAAGAATATTTCTTTTTCACATCATTTAGTTTCTCGCTGAAATATGCTATCGGTCTTTGCTCTTGGCTCAGTACCGCACCAACTGCTACTCCACTTGCATCGGTTTCTACTTGAAAGACTTTCTCAAAATTAGGAAATGCTATAATTGGCTTTTCTGTTATCTTCTTTTTCAGCAGATTAAAGTTCCTGTCCACTGCTTCTTTCCATCGAAATGGTTGTTTGACCTCCTTGATTTTCTCAAGGATTGGTGCACAAACTTGACTAAACCCTTTTATAAATTTTCGGTAAAAACTAGCAAGTCCATGGAAACTTCTTACCTCAAATACACTTCTGGGAGTAGGCCAGTTCCTGATTGCTTGTACCTTCTCCGGATCCATTTTCAAGCCTTCCTTGGAAATCACAAATCCTAAGTACACCAGCTCTTCTTTCATGAAACTACACTTCTTCAAATTGATTAGTAATTTTTCCTTCTGTAGAGTTTTCAAAACTAACTTCAGATGTTCTAAATGCTCCTCTTTACTTTTGCTAAAAACCATAATATCATCAAGGTAAACAACGAAAAATTTACCTGCATACTCCTTCAATACCTCGTTCATTAGTCTCATGAATGTACTGGGTGCATTAGTGAGCCCAAAAGGCATCACTAACCACTCATACAGTCCACTATTTGTTTTGAAAGCCGTTTTCCATTCATCGCCTTCCCAAATCCTGATCTGATGATACCCGCTTTTCAAATCTATCTTAGTAAAGTACCTGGATCCACTTAAACAGTTTATTAAATCATCCATTTTGGGCAAAGGAAATCTGTACCTGACTGTTATCTTGTTGATAGCTCTGGAATCGGTCCACATGCGCCATTCTCCTCCCTTCTTTGGACTAAGTACTGTTGGCACAACACACGGGCTTAGACTTTCTCGAATCAGCCCCTTGTTCATCAGTTCCTGTACTTGCCTTGCAATCTCTGCGTTTTCCTGGGGAGTTAGTCTATATGCAGCTTTATTGGGTAGACTTGCTCCTGGTATTAAGTCGATATGGTTGCTTACACTTCTAATCGGTGGTAATTCATTTGGTAATTCATCTACGATGATATCCATAAAATTATTTAACACAGCTTGAATTTCTTCAGGCAAATCATTTAAATTCATGGAGGTTAAGATTACCTGGGGCCTCCCTACGATAGCGAAATGCAACTCCTCGCTTTTATCAACCTCCTGTAGTAGTTCTTTACCACTTATCAACATAATACTATTTTCAGGCAGTCCTTTATCAACATCATTCTTCACTGGCAACAGCGTGTGTTTAATTCCATCCTTTTCTATGGTATATGTGTTCCTTCTCCCATCGTGAATCGCTTTCCGTTCAAATTTCCATGGTCTCCCCAATAATACATGACATACATCCATGGGCATTATGTCACATAGGATCATGTCTTTGTATGTGCCGATCTGCATTTCTACATTACATTGCTTTGTCACGATAACTTGATGGCCCTTCTGTAGCCAAGATACTTTGTAAGGTGCAGGATGTGTCGTCCTTGCTAACCCAATATTTTCCACCATCTCTGTGGATACAAGATTGTCAGTACTCCCGCTGTCAATTATGACCTTACAGCATTTACCCTTTGATTTACATGTAGTTCTGAACAAGTTCTTCCTTTGTGCAGGTTCTCCAGTCTCCTTTTCTGTTCTAAGCAAGGTTCTTCTAAGTAGCAGTGATTCACCTTCTTCAGGTGGTTCCTCTTTCTCCACAAGTTGAGGTGGTTCTGGCTCTGCCTCAGTCACATTTTCACCCCTCTGGCTTGTTGATTTGTTATGAGGACAGTCCCGCGACATGTGTCCCCATTCTCCACAGGTATAACACTTAACATCTCTTCCTCGCCCTCTTCCTCTGGGCGCAAATCTTCCTCTACTAGATTCACCCCTCTGTGGTGATCTGCCACTTGAACTTCCTGTCTCATGCTGATGCTGTGTTCCTCTGGATCTGGCAGCTCCTCTACCTCTCACTCTTTCCTCTATTCCTTTGACTCTGTCTCCTCAATATTTTCTCTTCTACCTTCAAACTTGCTTGATAGGCATCCTTAACAGTTTTCAGACTTAACAGACTAATCTCATCTTATATTTCACACCTTAACCTGTTTACATATCTAACTATTTTCTCCAAATCATCTTGTACATGCCCTGTTCTGATACTTAATCTATAGAATTCTTCTGTATACTCCTTAACAGACATTCCTTTCTGCTTCAGATTTTGCATTTGCTTAAAAATATTTAAATGATAGTCTTTGGGAAAAAACTTGGCTTTCAGTTTACTTACCATTTTATCCCATTGCTTGATCTTAGATTTCCCTTTCCTCGTTCTTGATGTCTGTACCTCGTCCCACCAGATGGCTGCATGACCCTTCAATCTAGTGACTGCAAACTTCACCTTCTTATTCTCCTCAACCTCTTCATAGTTAAAATACTGATCTATGGATCTGATCCAATCCATAAGCTCATCCACATTCAGACTCCCTTCATACATAGGAATCTCCATCTTGGGTTTGCTTCCAAATTTTTCCAGCATCTTGATGAATTTGACATTTTCATTGTCTTCTTCTACTTCTTCCACATCTGCATCAGATTCTTCTGAAGAACTCTCAGCTCCATCATCAGGCGCTCTTCTTTGGGCTACCTCCATTGTCTCCATTCGTGCACACAAATTCCGCACTTCTTCTAACAGAACTGCATTTTGTTCTGGTCTTCCTCGACCAATTCCTCTTCTTGGCGGCATCTTCGCTGCAAACACCTCTTTCTTCTACTCTGATACCAAAAATTGACGCAGCGGTAGCAAATGGATTTGAATAAGCTCACACAATGGACCTTACAGTCTTCACCAGCTCTTGTTCCTATTGGAACCAAAAATATTTGAATAGGCGCAAGATATTTATTTTATCTTTGCTTTCCAATATAACTGTTAAAACCCTTTTAAAACAGTTTTCAAACGCCCTTTATAACATTTCATATATATTTCCGCAACCTCAGATCTGGTTGATCCGACGATTCGGATCAATTCGCAAATCGGTGATTTACAATGTGCAACAAGGTTTGGCATTCACCACGCTCTGATGCGATATCAATGTTCATACTCCGATGCGCTCCACACTCCAATGTACGCCGATGCAATATCAATCGGCGATCGCAAATCGCACTGATTGATGTCATTACCCAACCGTCGCAGCTTCCACAACTCCGATGCGAAGTTAATCGAAAATCGGAGATCGCTATGATTCAATGTCGCCTCCCGTAGTCTCAGCGATATCTTCCGGACCCGAACTCACTTCAAACCTGGATTATATCATTTTGCGTCCATTTCATTGTTATATGCAGTGATATGGAACGATTATCCGGTGCGATGAGATTTGAAACACATCCAATCCAATCCGATGGGATTATCAGACCTGATATGTCATACAAATCAACTGATATGTTTTTTTAAACCCGCTCAAAGGTTCCACTAAGTGGATTCCACCAATTTCCTGTGTTGATGATTTTACAGCTCACAAAATTCGACAATGCCAGATTTGCCTTAAAAACGAGAATTATTACAGTTTAAAATAAGAACACACAGGCCACCATCATTTCAAGTAATTTCGCAGAAAAAAACAATGTTTAAACTTCACAACTTGTTGTATAATGATGCATTCAATATTTATTTAATTCACAATAAACAGCAGAACAGACTCTCGGCCTTAGGCCCAATTACACAATGAAATGACCTCTGTCAAACAAACACAGTTCACACACCACTTCTGAACTCTCGCACCACTCAAGCCCCTCTCCAATCTCTCCTCATCAACATCTTTATTATTAACTAATTCTTCTAACAACGCAATCTTCTATTTCTAGAAATCTAACAGCAATCCTCTATCTCTTAGCTCTCGTGC
>JAXQQM020085126.1:0-27580 GCA_034641835.2 Pinus albicaulis | reverse complement strand
GCTTACGGTAAAGGGGTTGCGGCTTTAGCCCATGGTTTGTGGGTTTTGGTCATATGAAGAAAAAAGGAGTTGAAGGCTTAAGCCTTCAGGGGCTTAAAGCCTATATATAAAAGGGCACATTTTTAGGCCAAAAGAGGGTTTTTAAGCCTAAAAAAGGTTCTGATAAGTAAATAGGAGGGTCCTAAACCTTAGTAAAGGGTTTTTCATGGTTAAAAATAGGGTTTAGTGGGAAAAATGGTAAATAAGGGGGTTCTTTTTAGGAGGAATGAAGGATAATTAAAGGGGAAAAATGAGTGATATGGGGGCATTTGTGAAGATGAGATGGGGAAATGAAATGATGGAAATGGGGCCTTTAGAAAATAGTTTTTCTTTGGAAACAACAGGATTTTGAAGGATTATTGAATGAAGATTATCAAGGGAAAGGATCTTTGGTCAAGGTACATAGCAAGGCTTCAAGAACTCACAATTTTTCTTAAAACTTGTTTCTTAAAGACTAAAAGATCTATTTTAGCCATCATCAGTTATGAAATTTTTTTATTGATGGCTAACATGTTGTACAATTAAATCCTTTTGTGACTCCATATCCCAATGGGTTAATACTATTTCATGACCTATCTATTCAGCCGAAACATTCTTCAATCTACTCTCACCTTCACCATTCAAATGACCTCTTCAGTTAATGATAACCATACCAACCAAACAAACAAGTTCCTAAGAGCTTCATAACTAGCCTAATATCATAAACAAAACATAAAGATATATCCTTTGAAAACACTTAATAGGGAGATCCCTCTCTGAATCGGGGAAGGCTAGGTCCTAGGATTCAAAATTGGTTCTGATGTGGTCCCCTGCAGCATTTATTCTTTCCATTCTTGTAAATTATAGGGAGCCAACATAGTGGCAACCATAATGGGGATTATACTGAGTAATAGATAACTTCACAACTTGGAAAACCCCATTCTTAAAAATGAATCAAGTGTATGCTAAGAGTGGTTCGTGATTGTTGATGGTGGACAAATACCAGTCCTAGAAAACAAGTAAAAATCTTCCACCTGGTGACTCCACTGGTTTTCAGTAGGCCTGGTGAATCCCCTTGGTTTTCCATAGAATTCACTGGGAAACTTATTTCATCATAAAAACATCATCGAAACCCAGTTAAGAAGACTTTGTGGATTAAGTTTTCTTTCACATATTAGTTTACCTTCAAAGACTATCATATTTGGTTGAACTTTTCCCATCATTGGGTCTAAATCCTAGTTCCTAAAAGAATTCACACTAGAGCCTATCCTGACCCAAATCCTCCTGAAATAGTTCAAAATCCTGAAAGTATCCTTAGGATATCTCCTACATCTAAGAACCCAACTATTGTCAGACCATTTCATAGAGAAAATTATGTCCCTGAAAATATTATAGCCCTGCAAGATACCCAAGTTGACTTACCTTTCATAAGAAACCCATATAGAACCAAGTCACATAGTGGTATAGATCAGATAGACTTTGAGCCTGAAAATTCACAATATAATAGCAGTAGAGAAACCTCCCCATCCACACCACCTGATCTTCATTTCATTCATAACTTTGGTTTCTCTCATCCTAAATCTTCTCAACAATTATTAGCTGGTCCAAGCACTTCTATTACACCCACTCATACATACACTATTCAAACCACCCCACTTCATCACCTTCCTCCACTCATAAACCCCCAATATATCCCACAAATTAATATCATGGCAACATGGTATGCTCCCTTAGTCCTACCTTTACCTTTAGTTGCTCCACCACAGGACTATCAGTCTAAGATTCCATTATATGATGCTAGCAGTTGTACTACAACTCAACAACATGTGGATAGAATGAATGATTACTTTGACAGAAAAAAAATCGATGATGAAAATGTAAAACTTAGGATGTTTGCTACAAGTTTAGGGGGAGAAGAAAGAAAATGGTTCAAAGGCTTAACCCCTAACAGTATCAATGACCTCCCCTCTTTTTATAAATTATTCCTAAACAAATGGGAAGTCAAGAGAAACCCCCTTCAAATCCTGACATAATATAATTATCTTAAAAGAAATACTGGAGAGAGTGTTCAAGATTATTGCACTAGATTCAATAGTGTTTATAATGCACTCCCTCTACAAATGAAACCCCCACAAGGCTTAGCCTTGATAAAGTTTCCTAAAGGATCTGACCAAGACATGTGTTATCAATTAAGGGAGAGATAACCCCTTACATTAGAAGATATGAAAAAAGGGGTAGTAAGTGTAGAAGCTAACCTTAATGCCAGAAGGGCTAGATTGAAATCAGAAAAGAAGGTTACCTACAAAGATGAAGCTGGACCTTCCACATCAGACTCCAAAATTGATAATTTGGTCAGAACCATGGAGATGATGATGGAAAGAATAAACATGAATGAGAGAGCTTATCCTAAAGAAAATAAAATAGCTCCTCAAAATAAAAATAAAAATCAGAATTAGAACTTTATAATGAATCCCCCTCAAATTAGACAAAGAGGCCCTGATCAACAAGTCAAACTGTTGGCTCGAGGGGACTTGACCCAGGGTCGAAGCTCAAGGTTTGCCAACAAACCCCTATACTACTGGCCCTTTCGGCAGTGACCTACTTTCACAGGTCAAAGTCTCACCTGAAGTAGTATGTGTGGGTGTTGGAACTAGGTTTCCGCACCTTGAGAAGGATGGGTAAAGCAAGCAGAGCTGCGCTAGGTCCTGTAATCCCCGATTACCTTGTTCTGCGTAGGGTTAATTAGGTATATTTTCACATCCACGTGTGCTAGATCTATAGTTATATGCTTTTATGACAATAACACAGCAATATATAAACTGAACAGAATAGATCCAGATCCAGAAACACACTTACACAGATCTTTGCATCTTAAAGATTGAAAATACACAATACAACAATTACCAACAATTCGCACCAGATTACTCACAGATTCAGTTCTCTATCAATCCTTCTTATTCATTCATTCATCAATTCTTCCTTACAATTCCCTTCCCAACCTGCACACACAGTAGCAGGGTCCACACACAGCTGGACTTGGATCTCTGCGCACATAGCCAACAGGAGTCTATTCCCCAAAACCCAAACAGATAGCTTAAACCACAATTCACATCAATAGCTCATCATATCCTACCTTACAATACAAAAATGGTCCTCTGTTTATAAAAATCTAGCCTGAAATTTCCTATGGTCCACAAACCATGGTTTTCAGACCCCTGGTTTAACCTTTTACCCATTATAATTCTTTTGGGGCTTTGATCCACCCCAAAACCCCTCTGCTAGATTAAATATAATAAAAAATATCCAAAATGGACCAGTTTCACAGCTTGCTAGGAGACCCTATTCCAACAGTCCCCCAACACAATCTTGTGACTCGTCTTAAGTCACTGTGGTGGTGTGGCTTCAATTTGCGCACACAAGGTATCAAGGGCGCGGACGAGTAGAGGGATCACTTCTTGATTCTAGGCTGCAACATGTTGTGTAATGTGTTAGCCACCTATAAATTTTTTGACAAGCAAATAGGTGGCTAAAATGTTCTTGAGCCTTCAAGGAATACATTTCCTCTGATAACATATCATCCTTGAAGCCTCCTTGTGTCTCTTGTCCTTTGAAGAACCCTCACTATTGTTCCCAGTTTAAAAGCCTCTCTATTTGTGGAAGAAAATGCCCAAAAGGCCTCCATTTTCCCTTATTTCAGCCCCATTGAGCCCCTATTTTCAATACCTTTTTTCCCTTTGTAGAGTCATCCAAAATTCCCCATTAACCCTCTAAATCATCCCAACTCACCTTTAAACCTTACAAACATGCTTTTCTTGGTTTAAAAAACCCTTTATTCCCTCTACCGAATCCCTCTTTTGGCCTTAAAAAGCACTCAATTTAAGCCGAAAACCCATTCTTTCATATAGAAGGCTTAAGCCCCTTTCGGCCAGCCCCTTAACCACTTCCCCAAATGACCCGCACCCAAAACCAAGCACAAAAGGCCTGGGCGCTAATCACAATCGGGACTTTCATGTGCGCCCTTTTTTTTGTTACTTAAGAATTTTCCGATGCGAGAAACTTTGTTCTGTGAACCCGCGAATGAAATATCAGCCATTTATCTACGTTAGATCAGACGGCCCGCGCTAATTACAATGTGCGCCCATCTCCTCTCTCCTATCCCCTTCCAATTGCATATGAGCCGTCGATCTGTCTCCAGATCCAATGGCTATTGCGTAATCGCTCGCCGTCGATCGTGCCAATTGCATCGCATTTGACCTCCCCGATTGGCGAGCCCCGATTTGATCTAAGCTATTCATCCATTCGGATCCAACGGTCCAGATCTCATCGCTCCTCACTCATTGCCACGCCTATCTTCCCTTCCAATTGGATCTCCACCATTAATATTGTTAGATCCAACGACCCTTATTCATCTCGCCCAATAACCTGACCCTTTGCCTTCATGTTCCATCTGAAAATCTCAGTCGTTCATCCTATATATCCGATGGTCCAGATCAAACCCGCTTTTGACTTTCCCCTCGATTACTGACTGCACATCTCCCCTCATCACGCTTCATCCTCCTCCATCCAATCTTTCTGCTCCAGATCCAACGACCAGCGTGCATATCGTGTTGTTTTGTCGTCCGACCTTTAATGATTAGAAATCACATGATAAAAGTGGTTTTGTAGTGCCATGTCTCAAGCAACGACCTATATTGTGTTTTTTCAAGCGGATTTCAAAACCGTTTTTCTGCAGCACGACACCGGTGGTTTTCCTCCTGAAACCACCTTCCTCCTTTTGTTCCCACAACCTCCATCATCTAATCTTAGCCGTCTATTGATCCAAATCTACGGCCTATATAACATCGCGTTTTTCATCCATATTTCTTCATCGGGCTTCCATAGTGTTTCATCGGAAGATCCCCACCGTTGATCTCCTCCTGAGATCCAATGATTTCCATTTAATCGCCCTCCACCTACCGGTCCTACCACCTAATGGCCCAGCTTTCATACGTTAAATCCTTTTCTGTGTATTCACCTGAAACCTTATACTTTAGTGTATTACACTAAAATCTATTTTCCTCCATTCAGCTCTTTCAACCTTCTTCCACGGAAAGTCTCAACCGTCGATGATCATTTACCCACCTAATCAGATGGTTCATGATTCCTTCTACACCAAATCTTCATCATTTCACCCCTTCCACCATTCTACAGTGTTTTTTTCTCATTTTCACTGCATCCACCATTTCCGCCACTGCTTCCACAAGCCTCCACAGCATTTCCCCGCCACCTCCCTGGATTTTTATAATGAGTTCATTGCATTGTGCAGGGTATACAGAGTGGTAAATTCACTCTGTTTTCCATAATCACAGCGACTGTGATTCAAAACGCAGAGAGGCCATTACAGCAGCGGCCAAGTGAAATAGCAGAAATATATTTAAGGGATTTGGGCCTATTAATTGAATATTTAGCACCTAATCCCGTGTTCAAAGGAAGAAGACGTAGTTTGAAGGCTAAGCACATGAAACAAGCCATATCTTTGTTTAATGTCAGCATAACGTATTTTCTCAGAAAGTACACCTCTCGACAGAAGTCTCCATGCCTCCTCAAGCCCTGAAAGGTTATTACACTGACAGAAGCTTCTAAACTGTGAGGACAACAGTTATGGAAGCATGGAAACCTAGAAGACCTTCAGTCACCTTACTTTCTTCAGAAGACAGAATAGAGTGCCTTACAGTCAAAGAGGACTCCAAAGAAACATCTGAGGTCAATATCAACCTGACAAAGACTCCCAGACCATGCTACCGAGTACATACAATGATGCAGATCCATTAAGCAGAGTGGGCTCGATATTCGTCCTCCACTCTATCTTAATGAGGCGATTTAATTCACATCTACTCCTGCTATTATTCATTGTCTTATAAGAACCCCTGAAGAACATATTGTAAAGGTTTTTATTGTTGTTGTTGCTATTAGAGGGATTCATTAGACTGTTAGAATAGTTTTTGGGGGAAGTAGCAGAGTAGTTTGTAATTTAGTAGGCTGGGAGGAGAAATTTTGGACTGTATCAGCCATTGAGCTCAGTGTATGTGACTAGTGTTGCACATCAATTAATCAAGAAAATTTCTTAGGATCCTAATCTATACTACGGGTGATGTTTCTCTTATTCCATTGTCTTATTTCATGTTAATCATACTGTCAATTTATTCTATGATAAGAATCATTAAATCAGGCTTAGGATGTACCCCTGATAGTGAATTTAAGAGAAAATTCATGTCATATAACCAGTTAAAGATGTTGTTCTAGCCCATGCTTACTGATGTGTGAATTCCGGTTTGCTGATTAGATGTTCTTGTTGGGTTTAAGCTAGAAGAATTGGGATACTGGGGATTTAGTGCAAGCCCTGTCCACTGGGGTCCTTTTCCAATAGATTGGCCTTTCAAATATCCCTTGAGTTGGTGTCAAAGCATTGAAGGTTAAAAGCCCTTCTCTAATATTAGGCCCATTTCTATGTCAAATATTATCTCTGTTTTGCTCTTGGAATATGTTGAAGCAGGCCTAGAGTTAGATGACCTCTGACCTGATCTTAAGCTGCCATTTGTATCTTCATTAAGAGTTTCCTCTGAGTATGTCAAAGCGGGTCTGGATTTGAATGATATCTGACCTAACCTCCAGACAGAAATTGGTTTCTTTCCTTCTTTCATCTTCACTCCTTACTGTTTCATTCCACCATCTATCTAAAAGATCCTTTAGTCTAGATGACTTGCCCTATGAAATCCTTGCTTAGTTGTATGCAAGTAATTTCCTTTCATGACACCATAGCCCAATGGATGATAATTTCTTAACCTAGCCTCTTTTTTCGAAACATCCTACTGCTTTTCTCCTTTCATTCCATAACGTTCTTAGTTAATGATCTCTGACCAACCCAACAACCAACCAAATCATTTTAAACCCCCTTTTGTGCTTCATACCTAGCCTAATATCTCATTTTGAGCTTTCAAAGATATATCATTCTTTTTTCTTTATGGAGAGATCCCTCTCCAGATCCAGGAGGGCTAGATCTTAGGATCCCAAAGTGGTTATGATGTTGTCTAGTCTTTTGGTCTTGCCAATCTGGCAAAAACACTGGAACCCCAACATAATGGCGACTCCACTGGGGAGGTACAACTTGAGTGCATTTCATCTTAAACACCCTTAGGCACTTAAAATACCAAAACTCTCTGGTTATATTGGTATTTTAGTGTTGATGGTGGGCAACATCCTGCTTCAAACATTTAAATTCATCCACCTAGCGACTCCGCACTCCATAACTCTCAAAGACTCCACTGGAGGAAGAACCTGAAATATGGCCAAATCTCATAGGAGGGTAGAACATTTCAGTTGGATTTGGTTTAAAGAATTCATTATTTTTACCTATCAATATGTTTTTTCCTACTTTAAGCCTGATCAAGTGTACAAATATGAGACCCACATTGAGTATGGGAAAGATCTCAAGCCTCAGTCTTCAGACCATGAGCAAACCTATACTCCTGTGAAAGACCTAGTGGAATGAGAGCCTCATGGTGTATCTCTCACTCCTAAAGAAACTTTAAGCATCCATGAACCTCTGGTTGCACTTCCCACACCCACAAAGGTCATAGAAAGATATAAGCCTCTGGTTTTGCCTCTCATCTTCCAACCCCTTCTTGCAGGACTTGCAAATAATTTTCCCCTATTTGATGGAGAGAATACAAAGATCATAGCTGAGCAGCATGTCCAAAAGCTTGAGGATTTACTTGACTCATATGAAATAGAAGAATATGATGTGCGTATTATAATGTTTGCCTTTTCATTACAAGGAAATGTTAAGAGTTGGTTTAAAAACCTTCCAAATGCAATCATCATCAATTTTCAGCAGTTTGCTCAAGTATTCCTTGATAGATGGGTAGTCCCAGTAAATTTCTTCCTCATCCTAGAAGAATATCAGAATTTGAGAAGACAACCAGGGGAGATAGTACATAATTTTTCAGCCAGGTTTAATAATGTATATAATGCAATACCTTCTTATATAAAACCACATTTGGGATGGGCTCTACTGCACTATCATAGTTCTTTTGACCCCGAGGTGGAATTCGATATAAGAGAAAGAGAGCCTTCAAGCCTGGAGGAAATGCAGAGCATATCAATTACTGTCGAATACAACATAAAGTGTAGGGAGGAAATATTAAAAGTAGCAAAGAAATACCCAGCAGAGAAAATAGAGCAGATCTCTTTAGAGAACAAGTTGGAAAGATTGATAGAGACTGCCAACACCTTGCTGAACATAGAAGAGGAAGAACACGAGGTTGAAACCAGGAATGATGATTGTAAGAAACCTATACCTTGTCCTCAAAAAGAACAAACCATATCACTGCAAGATTCGAATTACATGCAAAGCATGTATGATGAACAAGATTTTGAATCAGAAGAGGAACTTGCATATTTTTGTGAAGAAAATCTTGCTGAGGATCTGATGGATTTGGTTGGTCACATTGCTTATAATTATGATTTCTCTAACATTGATCTGTCTGATGATAGTTGGTTTTCAAAGGGAAACCAAGCTTATGGGACCATCATCAGTAGTTTCATGGGAGGAAGATCAGGACCAGAAACTTCAAGAAAACAATGGGCCAATCCAGGATATCTATTATACTGATGAGAAAAACGTTGAAAGCCTAGGAGCAGACGAAGACTTAATGAATCTTCTCTCAGTTGCATATCAGATCATCAGTTTTGATTGTCATGAAGAATAAATTCAGCAACTTTCTAGTGCAGAGGATAAGGAAGAAAGAAATGAAGAAAATCTTGAGCAAGATGAATATCCTGAACCTTCTCCTAAAAGGGTCGAGGTAATCAAAGAAACAATTGCTCAAGAATATGTTAATTTTTTCATAGAGTTCAGTTCACTCCAACAGAACTTGCAAAGGTCAAAAGGGGATAGCCCCGCCATACATGACGAGCCCTCCAGTTCAGGCTGCAGTGAAGCTGAGGGAGACCTTCTTTCCCACAGACATCTTTGTCTTGATCCAGTGGAGGAAGAGGTATACCTGGTTGACACTTACCTGCCAAATACTCCTAACAAGGAAAAAGAGGGGTGTGATTACAAAGGCCACACTGCAGATGAAGTGACTAAAACTGTCAAGGATGTAGGCAGCCTGCCAGTCATGGAAGGCTTTGAAGAAAAAGGTTCATATCATGTTTTTGCTGATCCAGTGGTAGAATATATGGAGGACCTAATTGGCTCAAGTCCCCAAGCATTGATCCTTTGCAAGAGCCAGATTCATCAGAAGTGGGCACCACTGGTGGTGGCCTCAGTTTTGAAGACCCACATGCAAAGTACCCTATGGTTATTTCTGACAAGCAGTCAGTTTTTCTATCCTTTTTTTTATTGCTTGACTAGCTGCACTGGCATTATTGTATCACCTAGAGTATCAGAGATTTCCAGATAGCGTAGGGTAGGTAGGAAAAGATCAATAAAGCTCAACCTGTGAGCATTTAGTTATTTGTTTTTAATTTTTGCAAAAGTTTTATTCCATGAGAAATTTTTTCTTTATGCCATGGCCCTCAGCAAGCCAGACAGTCTAATCCTAGCTTGAATGTTTTTCAATTTCTGTCTTATTTTGTAGAGAAGAAATCTACTAGACAGTTTAATCCTAGCAGATATAGTTTAGGTAGAGAAGCTATGAGGCCAACTGTCTAATATGGTCTCATGGAGTAATAAGAGTAGCAGTGGAATATGTTTATTTTCCTTTTTATAAAAAAATGATGATGTAAAGGGTCTGCAAGTCCAAATGCACCAAGAAGAAAAAATGTTAGGACAATATTATGGGTAGGTAGTTGTTTGGGAGAATATTACTGCTGATATGATGTCTTCATGATTTGTGGTAGCTAACCCAAGAAAGAAAAGTGGATGTGTCAAGTACCAAGCATCTGGCCTACACTAAAGACCATTTTCTGAATTCTTGACACCTTCAAGAAGATGTCGTCCCCATGTGGAGCCACTGTTAGCCACCTATAAATTTTTTGACAAGAAAACAGGTGGCTAAAATGTTGTTGAACCTTCAAGGAATACATTTCCTCTGAAAAAATATCATCCATGAAGCCTCCTTGTGTCTCTTGTCCTTTGAAGAACCCTCACTATTGTTCCCAGTTTAAAAGCCTCTCCGTTTGTGGAAGAAAATGCCCAAAAGGCCTCCATTTTCCCTTATTTCAACCCCATTGAGCCCCTGTTTTCATTACCTTTTATCCCTTTGCAGATTCCTCTAAAATTCCCCATTAAATCTCTAAATCATCCCAACTCCCCTTTAAACCTTACAAACACCCTTTGTTTGGTTTAAAAAACCCTTTATTCCCTCTACCGAATCCCTCTTTTGGCCCTAAAAAGCACTCAATTTAAGCCAAAAACCCATTCTTTCATATAGAAGGCTTAAGCCCCTTTCAGCCAGCCCCTTAAACACTTCCCCACATGACCCGCACCTAGAACCAAGTGCTAAAATCTTGGGCGCTAATCGCAATCGGGACGTTCATGTGCACCCTTTTCTTTGTTACTTAAGAATTTTCCGATGAGAGAAACTTTGTTCTATGAACCCGCAAATGTAATATCAGTCATTGATCTATGTTAGATCATATGGCCCATGCTAATTCCACAGTGCACTTGTATCCTCTCTCCTATCCCCTTTCTTCGATTGCATATGAGTCGTCAATATATCTCCAGATCCAATGGATATCACATAATCGCTTGCCACCGATCACGCCAATCACATCACATTTGAAATCCCCGATTGGTGATCCCCAATTTGATCTAAGCTGTTCATCCATCGAGATCCAACAGTCTAGATCTCATCGCTCCCCACTCATTTCCCCGCCTGTCTTCCCTTCCGATTGGATCTCCACAGTTAATCCTGTTAGATCCAACAGCCCTTATTCATCTTTCCCATTAACCTGACCCTTTGCCTTCGCGTTCCATCTGAAAATCTCAACCATTGATCCTATAGATCCGATGGTCTAGATCAAACCCACTTTTGATTTTCCCCTCCGTTACTGACCACGCATCTCCCCTCATCGCGCTTTATTCACCGCCATCCAATATTTCCACTCTAGATCCAATGGTCAGTGTGCATATCACATTGTTTTGGTGTCTGACCTTTAATGATCATAAATCACGTGATAAAAGTGGTTTTGTAGTGCCACGTGTCAAGCAGCGACCTATATCGTGTTTTTTTGGGCGAATTTCAAAACCGTTTTTCTACAGCGTGACACCGGTGGTTTTCCTCGTGAAACCACCTTCCTCCCTTTATTCTCGCAACCTCCATCATCTAATCTTAGCCGTTAGTTGATCCAGATCTACGACCTATATCACTTCATGTTTTTCACCCATATTTCTTCATTGGGCTTCCATAGTGTTTAACCAGAAGATCCCCACCATTGATCTCCTCCTGAGATCCAACAGTTTCCATTTAATCACCCTCTTCCTACTGGTCCCACCACCTAATGGCCCAACTTTCATACGTTGAATCCTTTTCTGTGTATTCACCCAAAACCTTAGACTTTAGTGTTTTACACTAAAATCTATTTTCCTCCGTTCAACTCTTTCAACCTTCTTCCACGGAAAGTCTCAACCGTCGATCATCATCTGCCTACCTAATCGGATGGTTCACGACTCCTTCTGCACCAAATCTTCATTAGTTCACCCCTTCCACCATTCTGCAGCATTTTTTCCCATTTTCACCGCATCCACCACTTCTGCCACTGCTTCGATAGACCTCCACAACATTCCTTCACCACCTCCCCGAATTTTTATAATGAGTTCATTGCATTGTGCAAGGTATACGGAGTGGTAAATTCACTCCATTTTCCATAATCACAGCCACTGTGATTCAGAACACAGAGAGGCCATTACAGCAGCGGCCAAGTGAAACAGCAGAAATAGATTTAAGGGATTTGGGCCTGTTAATTGAATATTTAGCACCTAATCCTGTGTTCAAAGGAAGAAGATACAGTTTGAAGGCTAAGCACATGAAACTAGCCATATATGTGTTTAATGTCAGTAGAACGTATTTTCTCAGAAATTACACCTCCCGAAATAAGTCTCCATGCCTCTTTAAGCCCTAAAAGGTTATTCCACTGACAGAAGCTTCTAAATTTTCAGGGCAACAGTTATGGAAGCATGGAAACCAGAAGACCTTCAGTCACCTTACTTGCTTCAGAAGACAGAACATAGTGCCTTACAATTAAATAGGACTCCAAAGAAACATCTGAGGTCAATATCGACCTGACGAAGACTCCCAGACCATACTGCCGAGTACATACAATGACGCAAAGCCACTAAGCAAAGTGGGCTCAATCTTCGGCCTCCACTCTGTCTTAATAAGGCGATTTAATTCACATCTACTCCTGCTATTATTCATTATCCTATAAGAACCCCTGAAGAACATATTGTAAAGATTGTTATTATTGTTGTTGTTGTTAGAAGGATTCATTAAACTATTAGAACAGTTGTTGGGGGAAGTAGCGGAGTAGTTTGTAATTTAGTAGGTTGGGAGGAGAACTTTTGGACTATATCAGCCATTGAGCTCAGTGTATGTGATTGGTGTTTCACATCAATTAATCAAGAAAATTTCTCAGGATCCTGGTCTATATTACAGGTGATGTTTCTCTTATTGCATTTTTTTATTTCATGTTAATCATACTATCCATTTATTCTTTTATAAGAATCAGTAAATTAGGCTTAGGATATACCCCTGCATGGTACCCTAATGCCCACTTCTCTTCTTATCCTTAATGTTTTCTGCTGATAGTGAGTTTAAGAGAAAATTCATGTAATTTAACCAGTTAAAGATGTTGGTCTGGCCCATGCTTACTGATGTGTGAATTCCGGTTTGCTGCTTAGATGTTCTTGTTGGGTTTAAGCTGGAAGAATTGGGATACTAGGGATTTAGTGCAAGCCCTGTCCACTGGGGTCCTTTTCCAACATATTTTCCTTTTAAATATCCCTTGAGTTGGTGTCAAAGCATTGAATGGTAAAAGCCCTTCTCTAATCTTAGGCCCAGTTCTATGTCAAATATTATCTCTATTTTTCTCTTGGATTATGCTGACGCAGGCCTGGATTTAGATGACCTCTGACCTGATCTTAAGATGCCCTTTGTATCTTCATTGAGATTTTCCTCTGAGTATGTCAAAGCAGGTCTAGATTTGAAAGATATCTGACCTAATCTCTAGACAGAAATTGGTTTCTTTCCTTCTTTCATCTTCACTCCTTACTATTCCATTCCACCATCTATCTAAAAGATCCTTTAGTATATATGACTTGCCTTATGAAAGCCTTGCTTATTTGTATGGAAGTAATTCCCTTTCATGACTCCATAGCCCAATGGATGATACTTTCTTAACCTAGCCTCTTTTGCCGAAACATCCTGCTACTTTTCTCCTTTCATTCCATAACCTTCTCAGTTAATGATCTCCGACTAACCCAACAACCAACCAAATCATTTTAAACCCCCTTTTGTGTTTCATACCTAGCCTAATATCTCATTTTGAGCTTTCAAAGATATATCATTCTTTGTTGTTTATGGAGAGATCCCTCTCCGGATCCAGGAGGGCTAGACCCTAGGATCCCAAAGTGGTTATGATGTTGTCTAGTCTTTTGGTCTTGCTAATCTGGAAAAAACACTGGAACCCCAACACAATGTTGACAAGTGTCAGGGAGGCAGGACCGTCTAGAGCCGTGGTAACGCGTTCTAATAGCTGGTGGAGGCGCGCGATTGCGGATTGAACATTGTGGGAAAGCTAGAGTGTGGTGTCTGTTTGGTCTCAATCTAGTCTCCTAAACTGAGCTCATTTAATTGTTAACCAGGGTTGGTAAACTGCTGAAGTGAAGTGTACTGTATGTACCTAGGTGCTTGTTTCCTAATGCGTTGTGTGTAGTGTTTTGTGATGTTTTTGGTCTTTTGTGATGATTTATGATGTTTTTGGTCTTTTGGTGGTTTTATGTTCACAAGGAAAATGCCTAAAAAGCTAATGGAAGGAAGCTAATGATTAAAAACAAAGTGAGACTTAATTGATTGATGACAAATGAAAAATGCAATTGCAAACACTGAAGTAGAATCAAATCTAAACTATGACTAAGCAAAAACAAATCTTGAAAATGAATTTTAAGCAAATGATTCAAAACACAAACTAAACTTGTCAAATTCTTTCATCAAAGGCATTTGAGAGAGAGCTTGAAACATGGTCAACTAAGCATGAAAATATTCCTAACTAAACAGTTTAAACAACTAACTTATAATGATACAACATCTTGTCCTTGATTAGAGATTTGTTGAAGTATGTTTGGAGTAAAACATTGATATCATCATAAGATTTTTTATTCTAAAGCTAATTCCTAACTCTATTATGCAATTTAATTGAATGTCACAAAACCTTTACTCAAGAGTTATTGATTTCTTTTCAAAGTAGTCTTTTGAGGGAGAGCTCTGTTTATGAAATGATGAGGAAATTGCAGAGGTACTTCAGGCTTTAAAATGATGTTGTCTTCTATTCATATGGTTATAGATCAATTATGGATTTTAGAACAAGAAGAGGTTTGTGAATAATGAAGGTTTTTTTGTTAATCTTAACAACTGAAGTAATCTAATGTGCAGTGAATAACAATTGAATGTGGAGTGCAAATGCAATGAGTTGAACTACAACCAAACCTAATATGTCACTAGCCTAAAACAGTGTTAAACTACAAGTCATTATCAAACCCAAAACAAAACAACTGAACATGAATTAAGTGCAATGAAACTCCGGAGTATCCTAACTATACTATCATGCATTATTCTATGAAATTATACAGTCTGTTTGTCCATCATTATTGATATTTTGGAAGAGTTCCTTCTTTTGGAAGAGTTAGAACAAATCTGACTGTGTAATTGAGTGCAAATGCAAACATAAAGCACTGAAAGCAATGAAAAACTAAGATATCATATCCATATCCCACTCATCATTATGATATTTTGGACAAGCGTTTAAGAGCAAGAACAGAGATGGTACTTAGTGTAAACACACAACTAAATCATTCATTATCACGGTCATGGCTTGGACTCCTTAAGAATTTATTGGAAGAGTTTCTTCTTGTGGAAGAGTGATTAGAACAAGTGTAATTGTGATAGTGAACAACAAAAATTACAACTAAATCCTACAATACTATAGCCATTTCCCATTCATCATTATAATCTTTTGGAAGAGCTTCTTCTTGTGGAAGAGTTAGAATGAGTATAACTACAGTAGCTAATTAAAAACAACTATGAATTCAACTTATAATCCTACAATACTATAGCCATTTCCCATTCATCATTATAATCTTTTGGAAGAGCTTCTTCTTGTGGAAGAGTTAGAATGAGTACAACTACAGTAGCTAATTAAAACAACTACTAATTCAAATTCAAAAACGTAAAGGCAGCTAGAATACTTATCTAATTTACGCAAATAAATCAGTGCAAGAGGCAGGGGCCCTCTACCACCTGACGGAATTCAACTCCAAATTAAATCAATGCTTTCAAAACAACACTGTCTGCTTCATTAAAGATGAAATAACTTGAACATAGCACTCTGCGTCTTCAGAAATGTAGCACAGAATCTAAGCAAAATCTAGCATAAAATCTAACATCAAATCTAACCTAGCTCTCGGTTTCCCAAGTGTTTATATAACAAATGTAAATAACAAGATTTGCAACAATTCAGGAACATTGTCTTTCCTTATCGGAATCACATTAGGACTCTTGAAGTGGCTGCGTGAGAAGGAAAAGACATCTGGACTGAGACAGTCCTAATAGAAGTCTTCCTTCCTAAATGTGTTCCCACGTTCCAAAACCATACCCAGAATTCGTTTCTTCCTTCATGGTGAGCAACGAACCATGTAGACATGACGTGGAATATGCCCATATGTGGTTTTTCTTGAGAGGCCACCTGGAACATACTCAAACGTGAAGACAACTGCAGAATCGCCGGTTAGCTACGGAATGTCTGCATTCTGCAGCTAGTTCCGGTCAAAATGCTTTACAATGGCAAAAATCACAAAACTTAGCAAGTCGGTCATGTAAATCATTCTAGAAGTAATTTTAACTATATTCATTGATCAATTGGGTCTAGGATAGCAATGGACAAGGGAAAATGAGGTAAAATGAGGTGAAAGAAAGCACAATTTTGAGGCTCAACATACCCCCACTGCTGTATCTTTGCATGTCCTCATGCAAATTATCCTATGAACTCAGAGGCTTCTGCAAGGACATCTAATCCTCTCCTTCTCCTTTGTCTGGAAGCTAGAGATCTTCTGGGTTTTCTGATAAAAAGTTTGAACCTTAGGTTGGTGAGTGCCCTGATTAGCTTCTTGTTCCTTTTCTTCAACTTCTCATTGGTCTTTTCCACTTTGTTTATATGGAGGGATAAGGTTGAGTTCATATCAGTTTTGAGCTTGACTTGATCCTTGAGAATTTCATTCTCATTTTTTATGTGTCTATTTAGTAATTCCAACTCATACCTATCCCTTCTTAATATATCTATTTCAGACAGTGGAGGACTGGGGGTTCTCTCTCTGCTTTCTGAAGCTCTCCTCTCCAAATTTTCCACATAGTCATAAATTTCTTGTTGAGCAGGGTCAATTTCAGGGGTTCCTTCATTAAAATCCTCTTCAACATCTTCTTCAATGGATGTTTCCTCATCTTCTATATTAATCACCCCTGTTTGTTTGATTTGAGTTTTCTTTATTTTTCCCTTTAGTCTATGGCTTCTTCTAGGCTGAGAGGATCCCTCTCCTTTCTCTGTGGTAGATTTCTTGATTACCTTCTCTTTCTTAAGTTGCCTCTTGATTTGAGTCAACTTCTCTAAAATGATTTCCTCACTGCTCTCTTGGACTGTTTTGTCAATTTCAACTTTTGAAGCCCTCCATTTCCTGCTTCTCCTTGTAGGCTGTGGTTCAGGTGTGGGTTCTTTTGGATCTTCAAAATGATTTCTTATCAAGAAATCGTCCCATGTATCATTTGTTTTAGCTAGATGGTGTTCAATCAAAATTTTGACCAAACCATGATGATATAAAGTTGTCTCTAAAAATTGAACCCTTCTTTGAACACAGGAAGCCATCTTCTTCAAACTTTGAAGTAAGAAATATGGTAGATTTAAGTCTTCTCCCAGAAAATGCATTATCAGTCTAATGTGGTAGACATAAAATTTCCCATATCTACCCTCACATGTAATAATTTTTTGCAGAAGAAGTAGTATGTTTCTCCATTTATTTTTCAATGCAGAATTGGGAATTCCTTTCTTAAATACAGTGACATCCATACCTGGTGATTTTAAAATTTGCTTCCAGGATTCATTGTGGAATTCTCTGTTTTTGAACCATCTCTCTCTAGTTCTGAGCAACCCTGTAGCCTCTGTAATGAAAACTTCAGTGACAGTAAATTTGACATCTCCCACTTCAACTTCAGTTCCTTCAAATGATCTTGCAAATGTTTTAGTGACTTCCTTGTGGAAGCCATTAAATTTCTCCAAAAATTGAAGCCATCCTATTTGTTGCAACATTTCTTTACATTGGGGGTAGCCTTCTAAGTATTTTGAACCCACTGGTTCTGTTCTTACAATGAAACCCATAATTGTTTCTTCAATGTTCAAATTAACACTCTTCTACCCACAGAAATAATAACTTTCACCTTCGAATTGAAAATGTCTTCAAGTTCTAGATAACAATGGCTTCAAATTTTGGAATGACATACCTCTGGTTGACAATGACAAATGTCCTCAAACTTCAGAATGATATCCCTCTGATTGACAATGACAACAGCTTCAAATTTCAGACTAATATGCCTCTGGTTGACAATGAAAACAATTTCAAACTTCGAGTTGATATGTCTCTGGTAGACAGTGGCAAATGGCTCCAAATTCTACACTAATGTATCTCTGTCTCTTAGTGATAAATGGCTTCAAATTCCCACACTGCTATACTTTTCTTCTCGGTGGCAAATAGCTTCAAATTCCCACAGTACTATACCTCTGTCTCTTGGTAACAAATGACTTCAAATTCTTCACTGTTATACCTCTGCGTTTATAATGGTAATGCTCAATCTCTGCCCACAGTGATACCTTGTCTGCCCACGGATTCAAATGGCTTCAAATTCTCACGCTGCTATACCTCTGAGTTTACCCTTTTTCTCTGCTCTGCATTTACAATGATAATGCTTTGATATTCAAACTGATATCCTTTTGCTCTGCTCTCGGTGATAATAATATCTCTGTCTACGGAATGAAATGCCGGCTACAAAATGGAGTAATGGCAGTGGTCACGGAATGAAGTAGTGGAGTGAGGTGGAGGGAATGAATTAATGATTGAAGAGATGGCAAATATTTTTACAACGGCAAAGAGAATCATCATTTAATGATTTGGTTAAGAGACGTGAAGAATTCAAATACCTCGACCTTTTTAACCGCTTAAATGATATCGGATATGGAATTTGAATTGAGAGATTTTAATCCAAAGTCTGTGGAGGGTTTATTGGTCTTGATCAATAAAAATAATTAAAACAACCTTTTCGAACAATCCATAACTAAAACTATGCTAAACTTTAATGAAATGCCATTATAATTTAAACTTGTTACCTCTGCCTTTCATTTGATTTTTTTGTAGTCTTTGTCTTCTTTGTTCACCTTTGGAAGAGTCTTCATAATCTTCTTGATGCTTTTGATTCATGGATACATTGGGTCATTTTATTGCAATTCTAATATCTGCTGATTGATGCGTTCAGGATTTGTAGCTGCGGAAAGACTGTCTGGCTGCAGAAAGGCTGATCAGCTGCAGAATGTTCCTGTAGAGCATTTTAATCATGGAATGGAGTGTTTTTGGAGTATGGGTGAAATGTTACATGGTATGAATGAAGGTGGATGATGGATTATGATATGTATGAAGTGGATGATGAAATGGAATGGATTCAGTTTATGAAATGGAGTGAAAGAACATAAGAACTGTACTGCAATTCATGACATGTTTTATTCACTTTCAGCAAGACATCAATTTTTGTATTTTGACATGAAAATGAGATGGATGGAGGATGGAATGAGATGAATGATATGTGGAATGGAATGAATGAATGAATGAGATGGAGTATGGATGGATAAGTGAATGGAGTGAAATGAAATGAGATGGATCATAAGCACTATGGATCTGAACTTATGATTTTTGTAACAGCTGCTTGTAAAAACAAAAATGGGAAAAGTTAGAGTGTCAGAGAGACTCTGATTTTCACCCTATCTTTTCTATATAAACATGCCAATCAATGATTTTTTTTCATGTTTATACCTTTATTTTTTTTTTATTTTTTTTTTTAAAGAGAAATGCTTTAGAAAATTTAATCAAGTTGATGAAGAAGAGAGATTCTTCTTCATTAACTTCACATCATTGCTTTCTTGGAACTTCTTGACAAACTCTTCTCTTGAGAGTGGCTTGTGGTATAGCTTCAGTCTATGACCATTCACAAGAAAAGTGACCTCTTCTTCATCTATAGTTCTAATTTTTACTGCCCCATTATCAAAAATTCGAACAATTTCATATGGCCCAAGCCAATGTGTCTGAAATTTACCTTGAAAATCCTTGAATTTTGAATCAAACAAGAGAGCCCAGTCACCCTCTTTGAATTTCTTCTCCTTGATGTACTTGTCATGCCATCTAGCCCTTTGCTGTTGGACTAGACTTGTTTTCTAAGCTGCATCTTGTCTGATCTCATCCAATTCATTAATTTTCTCAAGTCTGTGCTTTTGTGCCTCCGTTAAATCAAGTCCTAGCTGAACTGCCATCTTGAAGGTTTGAATTTGGAACTCTATGGGAAACAAAACTTGCTTTCCATATACAAGCTCATAAGGAGTATGGCCTGTTGTGTTTCTCCATGTAGTTCTATAGGCCGACAAGGCTACAGGAAGCCTATCTACCCAATCTCTTCTATGTAAATGAACAGTCTTTGTTAGGATTCCTTCAATGAATTTATTGGTAGATTCCACTTGACCATTTTCTTGTGGATGATAAGGAGTAGTTTTTCTATGCCTGATTTTGTACTTCTCCATCATTTGCTCCACTAGCCTTGATGTAAATTGAGCTCCTTGATCTGTAACAATTTCCCTTGGGACACCAAAACGAGTAAAAAATATCCTCAAAAAGAAAATTAACTACAGATGATTCATTAGCAACAAGTAATGGTTTAGCTTCTACCCATTTAGTAACATAATCAGTGCAAACTAATATATATTTCTTTTGTCTTGATGGAGGACTAATAGGTCCTACAAAATCCAAAGCCCACTTTTCAAAAGGTTCAATATGTACCTGAGGTTGTAATGGCATCTCACCTGAAGGAGAAGGTTTCCCTACCCTTTGGCAACTGTCACACCTTTTGACATACTCTTTGGCATCTTTAAACAAGGATGGCCAATAATATCCTAAATTAAGGATCTTATAGGCTGTCCTCTTATCTGCAAAGTGTCTGCCACAAGGTTCATCATGACATGCCTTGAGAATCTCAGGCATCTCATCTTCACGAACACACCTTCTAATGATCAAATATGGACCTGTCTTGTACAACTCATTAGCAACCCATGAATATTTTGCACTATCACAAATGATTTTTATTTTATCCCTTGCATTCATAATTGAAGGAAATTTTCCTGAAACTAAATAATTAGCAATATCAGCAAACCATGGAGTTTGAGTAGAGATTGCAAAAAGATATTCATCGGGAAATTGATCTTCAACCGGAGTGTCATCTTTGATATTTTGGAGTCTAGATAGGAAATCAGCCACTGTGTTTTGTTTTCCAGGCCTATCTAGAATAGTAATGTTGAATTCTTGTAAGAGCAACAACCATCTTATAACTCTGCCATTAGTGATTGATTTGTTCATTAAGTATGTAATTGCAGAATGATTAGTGTGAATAAAAGTTTCATAGCCTGTTATATAGTTTCTAAATTTGTTTATGGCATGAACAACAGCTAAAAACTCTTTTTCAGTTACAGTATAGTTTAACTCTGCAAGAGTCAAATTTTTACTGATATAATAGATGGCATAGGGAATTAAATCTTTTTGTCCCAATACTGCTCCTAGAGCTGTATCGGAAGCATCTGTCGAGATATGAAAAGGTAACTTCCAGTTAGGTCCCCTTAATATAGGTGCTTCAGAAATTTTGGTTTTCGGGGTTTCAAAAGCTAACTGGCAATCAGAAGTCCACTTAAATTCACAATCTTTGGTGAGTAATTTGAAGAGTGGAGATGCTATTTTGGTGAAGTTTTCTATAAATCTCCGATAATATCCTGTGAATCCTAGAAAAATTCTAACATCTCTTTGACAACTAGGAATGGATAGGTTAGAAATGACTTCAACTTTTGCCTCATCAACTCTAATCCCATCCCCTGAAATGTGGTGCCCTAAAACAATACCTTTAGTAAACATCATAAAAAAAATTTCATGACTAAGTGAAAGGTTTGCTTCTTGACATCTTTTTAAGACTTTTTCCAAGTTTTCTAAAGCCTCTTCAAATGTGTTCCCGTAAACTGTGAAATCATCCATGTACACCTCTACACAGTCATGTATTAGATCCGAAAAAATTCCTAATACTGCCCTTTGGAATGTTGCAGGTGCATTCCATAATCCAAATGGCAATACTCGGTAAGCATAGGTACCCCAAGGACAGGTGAATGTGGTTTTGTCTTGGTCTTCAAGTGCTACTTGGATTTGATTGTAACCACTAAACCCATCTAGGAATGAAAAGTACTTTTTGCCGGCTAATGTATCTAATACTTGATCTATGAAAGGTAAGGGAAAATGGTCTTTAAGAGTAGCTTTATTCAGTTCTCGGTAGTCAACACACACCCTCCATTTTCCATTTTTCTTTGGCAAAATTACCAAAGGAGAAACCCACTGACTATCTGAAATAGGATAGATGAAATTAACATTTAACAATTTTTGCAATTCTTCCTTGACAATTTCCCTAAGATTTGGATTCATCCGTCTTTGAGGCTGTCTGATTGGTTTCCAATTTGCCTCTATATAGATGTGATTAGTACAAGTCTTGGGACTTATCACTTTCATGTCAGTGTATTCCCGTGCATATGCAGAAGAATGTCTCTGTAATACTTTGACTAACTCTTCTTGTTGAGATTTTTCTAGGTTTTTGTTTATATTCAAAGTTTTGCCTGGAAAAATTTCACTTGTAGAGCTGCCAAATTTGTCCATAGAATGAAGAGACATCTGCCTAGATGACAAAAATTCAATATTGGATCCCTCCTGAAATGATTCATGTTTGTGTTCTAGAGAAGATTCAAAGTTTTCTAGAGTATTCAGAATTTGATTATCTTCACTAATTTCTGAAATTGTGAAGAGTGGTTGTAAATATTCTTCATCCTCTATCCATTGAGTGTCATATAGATCTGTAATTGTCCTAGCTGGAGGATATAAAGTGAATTTATTTGTTGAACTTCCATCAGAAATATACATATCACCGGACCTACAACTAATAAAAGCATCAGCTGTAGCCAACCAAGGTCTTCCTAGTATGACAGGATGGCCTCCTAGATTATTCTTGGGTGTCAGGATCATGAAATCCACAGGGTACTCCCAAGAGTCTAGGGACATTGGAATGTCTTCTATTACCCCATCTGGTCTGATCACAGATCTATCTGCTAATTGTAATAGTGTGGGTGTAAAGAGAAGATTAGGAAGTTTCAGTTTGTCCATGATTTGTCTACTCATGATATTTATTGCTGCTCCTAAATCAATGTGTGTGTTTTGAATTTCAATTCCATTGATGTGAATTTTGACAACTGGATTTCCTGGGTCAAGATACTTTGGAATAGCAATCTTTCCCATCATAATGTCTACTATTTGTCCAACCAGTTGAATTTTCTTGGTTTCTCTTATTCTTTTTCTTGTTGTTTTCATACTCAACTCCTTTATTGTTTTGGATAAAATTGGGATTTCCTTGATGGCTTGCATTAATGGAATTTTAATGCAAAAATTTCTCAATTCATCTAAGAAATCATAATTAGGCACCATGATTTGTTTTTCTACACCTCTATCAATTTGTAATCTTTCCGGAAAGGGAGGTATAGAAGTAGATGTGGATGGTTGCTCTAGTATAGGAGTTGGATTTATTGGATCTTTTTGTTGTAGTTTTTCAGTGTTTGGGTCTTGAAAGGATGTGTCTTCCTCAAGACTTTTATTCACCCGTAGAGAGTCTTCCTCAGAATTATCTTGTTCTTGTATGATCACTGAAGGTTTCCTCTTCTCAAGTATCCTTCCAGACCTAAGTTGAACATCACTAAGGTCTAGAGGAGTAATTAAATAAGTTGGAAATTGTTGACCTTCTATCATGTATGTATTATGAGGGTTCTTATTATTGGGGTTTGGTATGGGCTGAGCTGGCAATTGATTGGATTTTTGAGGGAATGGTAATGGAAGTGGTTGATTTTGATGTGGTTGGTTCTGATGATGTTGTTGAGGATTTTGTTGAAAATTTTGTTGAAGATTTTGAGGAGAATTTTGTTGAGGATTTTGAGGATAAAAATGTGGATATGGTGGATAGGATGGTGGATACTGATAGTATGGAGAGTATCTTTCATAGGGACTTTGTGTTCCTTGTGCCCAAGATTGAGATTGATTTTGAAATTGGGGCCAAGGTTGCTACCAAGAATTCCAAGGTGGAGGTTGATTATACATTTGATCATGGAATCCTTGTGTCTGAGGTCCCTGCCAAGGTCTTCTAGATACAAAGTTAAGAGATTCTGTGGAGTCTATAGGAGTTTCTTCCTGAAAGACAGCTTTGAGACCAGGAATAGAAGGACAATTCTTGGTCTCATGTTTTTCAAAACAAATGACACAGGTCTCTACAACTTTTACATCTAAAGGACACTCTCTCAAGGCATGTTTCTTTCTACATTTGGGACAAAAGATTGCCAAAGCATCAGATTCAACCTTCTGCTTGTTTTGTATCTTAAGGGTGTCTATTTGTTCACTAAGACTCCCTAAGATGTCAGATTTAAAATCATCAAGCATGTGTCCTATTTCTAATCTACTTACTGTCCTAGAAGCAGATTTACTTGCCCTTGCAAGAGTGGGATCTCTTGGACCTTTGACAGTTTTAGATTTCCCTCTTGAAAGGTTGATACATAACTCAGATATTTCAGGTAATGTGAGTTGTGATATATCCCCTTTTCCCATCATGTTAAGAATATCCAACCATTCATCCCTAATTGTTTTCAACAAAAGAGATTTTAAGGTGTCTTGATCTAGATTTTCCATTTTTTCCCTTTTGATGTTGTAATTAAATCTTTCCAACAAATCTTCTAAGTTTTCATCTTATTTTTGTAACATCTTGAACACTTCTTTTTTATGATTAACTAGCATACAATAATCCAAATATCTCTCTAGAAATGCTTGTTTCATATCTTCCCATGTTCTAATAGAACTACTGATTAGACTCATAAACCACTTCAATGCTGCTCCCTTCAAAGTTGAAGGAAATAATTTCAGTTTTTGAGCATCTTGTAGGTAGTCATAAGTTCTACACAGCACTTCAAATTCGAATAAGAAGGTTTCAGGATCTTCAGTTTTAAGTCCATAGAAGTTTGGAAGGACAGAGGGTGAAATTTTTTTCATGGTTGTATTGGTTTCTTCATCAATTATAGGGAACCCAAAAGAGCTTCCTATTCTACCTCTTCCTCCATTTGCACCTCTACCTCCTTCTCCTCTACCTCCTTCTCCTCTACCTCCAAATAGTGTGTTTTCTCCATTAAAAACTCCTCCTCCTCCTTCTTCTGCCATGGTTGACTCTCCTGTGGAAGTGGAAAGGTTTGTGTCCCCAACAAGAGTTTTTAGATTTTCTTCTATGGCAGGTTCAGTGGATGAAGTGGAAGGTTTCTCTAATGGAATAGTTGACCTTAAATCTTCTAGGAGTCCAGGATCAATAAAGGATGGAAGATGGGTTTGAGTTGAAGGTGTACTAGCTCTGGATCTAGATGAAACAAGTGGTGTTCTAGAAATCAAACTTCTGCCTCTGCTGCTTATAAATCTTCCCCTTGAATCTCTCTCTCTATGCATAAAATTGTTTTTGGATGCTAAGAAACAAAGGTTACCTAGTTTTCACTTCCCTGGCAACGGCGCCAAAATGTTTGGTCTCAATCTACTCTCCTAAACTGAGCTCATTTAATTGTCAACTAGGGTTGGTAAACTGCTAAAGTGAAGTGTACTGTATGTACCTAGGTGCTTGTTTCCTAATGCGTTGTGTGTAGTGTTTTGTGATGTTTTTGGTCTTTTGTGATGATTTATGATGTTTTTGGTCTTTTGGTGGTTTTATGTTCACAAGGAAAATGCCTAAAAAGCTAATGGAAGGAAGCTAATGATTAAAAACAGAGTGAGACTTAATTGATTGATGACAAATGACAAATGCAATTGCAAACACTGAAGTAGAATCAAATCTAAACTATGACTAAGCAAAAACAAAGCTTGATAATCAATTTTAAGCAAATGATTCGAAACACAAACTAAACTTGTCAAATTCTTTCATCAAAGGCATTTGAGGGAGAGCTTGAAACATGGTCAACTAAGCATGCAAATATTCCTAACTAAACAGTTTAAACAACTAACTTATAATGATGCAACATCTTGTCCTTAATTAGAGATTTGTTGAAGTATGTTTGGAGTAAAACATTGATATCATCATAAGATTTTTTATTCTAAAACTAATTCCTAACTCTATTCTGCAATTTAATTGAATGTCACAAAACATTTACTCAAGAGTTATTGATTTCTTTTCAAAGTAGTCTTTTGAGGGAGAGCTCTGTTTATGAAATGATGAGGAAATTGCAGAGGTACTTCAGGCCTTAAAATGATGTTGTCTTTTGTTCATATGGTTATAGATCAATTATGGATTTTAGAACAAGAAGAGGTTTGTGAATAATGAAGGTTGTTTTGTTAATCTTAACAACTGAAGTAATCTAATGTGCAGTGAATAACAATTGAATGTGGAGTGCAAATGTAATGAGTTGAACTACAACCAAACCTAAGATGTCACTAGCCTAAAGCAGTGTTAAACTACAAGTTATTATCAAACCCAAAACAAAACCACTGAACATGAATTAAGTGCAATGAAACTCCAGAGTATCCTAACTATACTATCATGCATTATTCTATGAAATTATATAGTCTGTTTGTCCATCATTATTGATATTTTGGAAGAGTTCCTTCTTTTGGAAGAGTTAGAACAATTCTGACTGTGTAATTGAGTGCAAATGCAAACATAAAGGACTGAAAGCAATGAAAAACTAAGATATCATATCCATATCCCACTCATCATTATGATATTTTGGACAAGCGTTTAAGAGTAAGAACATAGATGGTACTTAGTGCAAACACACAACTAAATCATTCATTATCACGGTCATGTCTTGGACTCCTTAAGAATTTATTGGAAGAGTTTCTTCTTGTAGAAGAGTGATTAGAACAAGTGTAAGTGTGATAGTGAACAACAAAAATTACAACTAAATCCTACAATACTATATCAATTTCCCATTTATCATTATAATCTTTTGGAAGAGCTCCTTCTTGTGGAAGAGTTAGAATGAGTATAACTACAGTAGCTAATTAAAAACAACTATGAATTCAACTTCTAATCCTACAATACTATAGCCATTTCCCATTCATCATTATAATCTTTTGGAAGAGATTCTTTTTGTGGAAGAGTTAGAATGAGTACAACTACAGTAGATAATTAAAAACAACTACTAATTCAAATTCAAAAACGTAAAGACAGCTAGAATACTTATCTAATTTACGCAAATAAATCCGTGCAAGAGGCAGGGGCCCTCTACCACCTGACGGAATTCAACTCCAAATTAAATCAACGCTTTCAAAACAACACTGTCTGCTTCATTAAAGATGAAATAACTTGAACATAACACTCTGCGTCTTCAGAAATGTAGCACAGAATCTAAGCAAAATCTAGCATAAAATCTAACATAGCTCTCGGTTTCCCAAGTGTCTATATAACAAATGTAAATAACAAGATTTGCAACAATTCAGGAACACTATCATTCCTTATCGGAATCACATTAGGACTCTTGAAGTGGTTGCGTGAAAAGGAAAAAGACATCTGGACTGAGACAGTCCTAATAGAAGTCTTCCTTCCTAAATGTGTTCCCACGTTCCAAAACCATACCCAGAATTCGTTTCTTCCTCCATGATGAGCAACGAACCATGTAGACATGACGTGGATTATTCCCATATGCGGTTTTTCTTGAGAGGCCACCTGGAACATACTCAAACGTGAAGACAGCTGCAGAACCACCGGTTACCTACGGAATGTACGCATTCTGCAGTAGTTCCGGTCAAAATGCTTTACAATGGAAAAAACACAAAACTTAGCAAGTCAGTCATGTAAATCATTCTAGAAGTAATTTTAACTATATTCATTGATCAATTGGGTCTAGGATAGCAATGGACAAAGGAAAATGAGGTAAAATGGAATGAAAGAAAGCACAATTTTGAGGCTCAACAGTGTCGGCC
>JAXQQM020063368.1:0-56379 GCA_034641835.2 Pinus albicaulis | reverse complement strand
TTTGGACAATAGTGCTTAAGTTTTTTCTCATTCTTGGTAGCAAATTGTTCATGATAGAACCCACTACTCCTTCAGATTTCTCAAGGAAAACAACAAATGGATCTTGGAATAATACCTGATCTAGAGGATTTGATATATAGGCTTCATTTAGGACTACTCTTTCTTCCACTTGGCTATATATGGGACTCTCCTAGAAAAGAAACTCTTCCCCTTGCTCATGATCACTTTAACTGTCAGACTCATCATATATTGCAGTGTAGTCTTCCTTCTGAGCTGATGAGTTCTGATTAAGTGGACTAAAAACTGTGTGAAGGTCATCATGTTGATGAGCAGGAATACACTTTGGCAGTAAATTTTCTTGAAAGGATAGTGTGACAACTCTCATGTGTTTATCAACCTCTATTTCTTCATCTGCAATTTGTAACTCAATGGAACTTGGTGGCTGCAAATCTGGAGTTAAGGAAGATTCCATGTCCAAAATGATTTCCTCAACCATTTCAGGAAAAGGCTTCTCATTTACAACATGCTCGAGAATTTCATCATCCTCCTCAACCTCATCATCAAAGTTGAAAGACTGTTGATTTCCAATTATGTGAATGTTATCTCTAATAGACTGAAGTGAAGTAGAGCAAAGAGTCTGAGACTCTTCACTTACTTCTAAAATCTCAAGGCTCTCCTCATCAGTGTCATAGATGACCTGTATTGGCTGCTCACTTTTCTCAAGTTTATGAAACTGAGCTTCCTCCCAAAAATCAAAAATTGAGTATTCTGCAAAGTTAGCTTCTGTTTGGAAATCATAATCATCAACATATTGATCAAACCTTGGAGAATCATTAATATAAGTAATGTCACCAGCCATGCATATTGGACTATCAGATTTCTTTTCTTCAAATTGATTTACAAATCTATTTTTTGACTTATGATATGCAAGATTAACAGGAGAAAGATCAGAAAATTTTTGGTTATATGAAGTTTCAGAGGTTTTCTGCATGTTTATAAGTTGATCTATTTCCTCTTCAGTTAAAAAGGGAGGCATTTTCATTTCTCTTCGGATATAACTACAATAATCCTCTTTCTCTTGGGAAAGCTGATTTGGAGGATGAATGTCTTTTTGGGCTTCACCTATGAGAGCTGATGAATCATCACTTGTGCCTTTAGAGAGATCTTGTGGGTTCTCTTTCATTTCTTTCTTGTTTTCATCTTCAACCAATTCTTTGTGATGTTGAGGATAGTTAGCATGTAATTCATGAGTTTTTTTTGATAGATTTTCAGGAGGCCAATTTGCTTGTATGAAATCAAATGACTCCCAACAAAAAGGTAGAGATCCTATAGGTTTTGATTTATCTTCTATTTCAGATTTGAATTCATCCTTAATCAACTCTTCTTGATGTTTGGGATAATAAACATGGAATTCATGAGTTTCCTCTGATAGATTTTCAGGAGGCCAATTTGCTTGTATGAACTCAAATGACTCCCAGCATAAAGTTAGAGATCCTACAGGTTTTGATTTATCTTCTATTTCAGATTTGAATTTATCCTTAATCAACTCTTCTTGATGTTTGGGATAATAAACACGGGATTTGTGAGTTTCCTCTGATAAATTATTAGGAGGCCAATTTGCTTTTATGAACTCAAATGACTCCCAGCATAAAGGTAGAGATCCTATAGGTTTTGATTTATCTTCTATTTCAGATTTGAATTCATCCTCAATCAACTCTTCTTGATGTTTGGGATAATAAACATGGGATTCATGAGTTTCCTCTGATAGATTCTTAGGGGGCCAATTTTCTTGTATGAACTCAAATGACTCCCAGCATAAAGGTAGGGATCCTACAGGTTTAGATTTGTCTTTTATTTCAGGTTTGAATTCCTCTTCAATCAACTCTTCTTGATGTTTGGGATAATAAACATGGGATTCATGAGTTTCCTCTGATAGATTCTTAGGGGGCCAATTTTCTTGTATGAACTCAAATGACTCCCAGCATAAAGGTAGGGATCCTACAGGTTTAGATTTGTCTTTTATTTCAGGTTTGAATTCCTCTTCAATCAACTCTTCTTGATTTAGGTGAGAGTTAACTTGAGCAGGGTTTCCCTGAATAACTGCTAAGAGATCTTTAGGATGCAAATTTTCTTTCAAAGTCTGGAATGATTTAAAGCATAATGGTAGAGAACCTAAAGGTTTTGATTCTTCTTCCATTTCAGAATCTGTGATTTCAAAATGGTTGATAGTTTCTTTAGAGCATTCCTCTATGTTTTTATTTGCAACTTTCTCATTAGGCACATTTTGTTTATAACTCTTGTCTTGTAATAGTTGACTGTGTTCATCCTGAGGAAGAAGTGTAGGTTGGTTTGAATAAGCAGTGTTAACCTTAACTTTGTGTCTTTCTCTTTTCTTGTCAAGTAGATGCTCTAGTTTGGTGAAATCATATACCAATTTTTTCAACTTTTCCTCTGAAGATATTATTCTCTCTTGATTTGCTTTGTCTTTCTCTATTATTCTTAGTTGTGCCTCCCTATTTAGTATGTTGAATTCTACATCAACTGCTATCCTTTTCATTTCTTCTAGGGTCAAAGGATCTTTATTTCTTATCCGGAAAACCATCTTTGGGTCAAAAGAATTTGGGTAGTGCAAGAGAGCACATCCGAGGGGTGGCTTTATGTTAGCAGGCATTGCATGGTATACTTTATTGAACCTGGTTGAAAAGTTTTGTATTGTCTACCCTGGTTGTCTTTTTAACTAATTGTATTCCTTTATGATGAGAACTTTATTACCCATGACCACCCACCTATCTAGGAAGATTTGAGTGAACTGATGAAAATTGGTAATGCTTGCAGCTGGAAGGTCTTTAAACCAACTCTTAATTTTTCCTTGTAATGATAAGGAAAACATTCTAATACACACATCATCTTCTTCTATTTCATAAAGGTCAAGTAAATCCTCAATATTTTGGATGTGCTCTTCAGTGGTGACTTTGGAGCTTTCTCCATCAAATCTGATTAATTTATTTTGAAGATTTGCAGGGAGGGCTTGGAAGATGGGAGGTAAAACCATAGGCTTGTATCTTTCTAGGACCTTTGTGGATATAGGTAGTGTAAAAAGAGATTTATGACTATTTGAGGTTTCAGCCAGAGTGGGAAAGGTAGCATGAGGCTCATGTTTTGCTAGGTTTTCCATAGGTGAATCTGGGGTAAGCACAGGTGTATAAGCCTGCTCATGGTCTGAAATTTGAGGCTTAGCTTTTCGAGGTTTGAGATATTTCCAATGATCAATGTAGATCTCATCGGTGTATTCTTGATCAGGCTCAAAGTAGGATAGAACATAGTTATAGATAAAGACAATAATTTCTTGAATCCAACTAAGGCCTGAGTGCTTTTTCTTTCTAGGATGACTGGTCATGTTTTAGGTTCTTCCTCCAGTGGAGTCTTTAGGTCTATTGAGAGTTGTGGAGTCGCCAGGTGGATGTTTTTGTTGTTTTTAGAGATATATGTTTATGGTCCACTAGCAATAACTGATAAAAAGCCAATCTAGGGATGTTTTGGGGTTTTCTGAGTTTTTATGAAGCCCTATGGTTTATTAGAGTGTTCTAAACCTGATTCATCACTTTGCTAGGGTGGTGAAACAAAAAGATTTTACTCTAAATGATTCTATGGACTGCTTTACTGTTTAAATTTCAAAAGACTAACGAATTTACAAGATATTTATAGATTGTTATATACTCAATCAGTCCCACCATGATCGCCATTATGTTAGTGAGCGGTGGGATAAGTCAATCAGATAGTATTCTTAAGGCTGCTGAAAATTTTAGGGAATCTAATTTTTTTTATCACTCAGAGTCCCACCCTAATCGCCATTATGTTAGGGAGAGGTGGGATAAGTTGATCGGATAGTATTCTAAAATTTAGCAAAGTAGTAACGACTACTTGAGGCTAGTGGAGTCGCTAGGTAGATTTTTAGTTTTTTTGAGAGTATATGTGTATGGTCCACCACCAATATTGATAAACACCAATCTAGAGATATTTTTGGGTTTTATGAGTTTCCTATATGTAGCCCTAAGGTTTGGAAGAGTTTCCTATAACTGAATCATCATTTTGCTAAGATAGTGAAGGAGCTAGTTTCTACTCTTCGTACAATTATGTTAAGATGCTATGGGATAAGTCAAACAAATAGTATTCCTAAGGCTACCGAAATGTTTTAGGGAATCTAATCCTCCAAGGGCATGTCTCAAATCTATTCTCTACTATCTTATAGCAATCAAGAACATGGAATATGAATGAAAACTAAGAAGCATAACAGAGAGGGACACTATACCATTTTACCAAGTCAAGGAATCCAACAACAGTCCTCCTTCATCATCCAAAAACATTCAAGAAACTATCCAATGCATGAGACAAGTGTTTCTTCCAAGCTTGTATAACCATATATTGCTCTATATCATCAAGTTCAACCTTATTTACAATGAAGTCTCTTGGAATATATAGGCCAAGATGAGGGAAAACCTCCTAGTGCAACTTGCAATCTCATTGGCCCATCAAAAATATCTGATTTTGTCCTTGAGGCTTTGCAAAGCCCAAGGCACAAAATATCTAACAAAATATCTCAAAAATGCTAAAAAAGGAAAATATATTGACTTTTCATAACTAATCATGCCCAAAAATAGCTAAACGCACATGAGGAAATGTCACTTTAGAAAGGTACATTTTTCACAAAAATACTTAAGAAATATATCAGCAGAAAGTCTTCTATCTTGCCGACAAATTTTGGAGGCCTTCCCGATGTCAAAACGAGGCCTGTGATGGCTCATTGGAAAGCTCTGAATGTCTATTTTTTTAAAATTCTTATTTTTCTCCAAACTGATCACCAGAAGTCTATCAAAGGCTGACCTGTGTGTAAAACCCCAAAAAATAGACTTTGCTGATAAACGGGGTAGAGTGTGGAAAAAGTGAGTGTCTTTCGCCATTTTGAGGGAGCAGACCATCTTCAACTGATCTAAAAATTGTTGAGTAGATTCCCCTGAAATTATGACATCCAATGATACCATTTTCATCCTTTGAGGATGTCCCAAACAGAAATGGCGATACCCATGAGTTTTAGCCAAAAACCCAAAAATGACAAAAAACCAAAACTTGTTGAATTTCGCCCAATTTTGGCAAGCATGACCCTCAAGGGTTTTCAGAAACATGCTGTGAAGATGAGGCCAAAATTTGGAGCTTTGACGTGTCTTTCTTCAATTTTGGTGTCGGGCGCCTCCTTTGAGTAGTTTTGAGCTTTTCTTGGATTTCTTCCTTATTGTTTGGCATTTTAGCTTTGGTGAAGAAGTCATGGCCCTTTGCCTAGTCGAGGCAGCTAGCACATGATTTGAAGAATGCCCTCCATGCTCTATTTTTTTTGTTTACTTGCCCTCATCATGGCTTTCTTGAGGGTTGTCTTGTCTATCGTTGTCACTGCTTTACTGCCCATCACTTTGCTCTTCATTATCACTGCTATGTTTAGACTCTTTGCCTTGTTCCTCATCATCACTAAAGTCATCTCTTCAGTATCATGTTTGAGCCAAGAGGTATTTAACAAGACATGTTTGTGGTTTTTTGAAGGGAAGTATCCTTGTGTTTTTGGCACCAAAAACCTCTTTCCCTCAATCACTATTTTTATCCTTGCTTCAGCCAAGAATTTTCTTTCAACACTCACAGCAAGAATATCTCTATAATTTTGACAAAAAGCCCTATCTCCAATCAATTTCTCTCTCTGTGGTTTCATATGATCAAAGCAGCTTTGAAATCAATGTTTTAACACCCTTGCAAACTAATTTAAAGACCTCAACCTAAGTCTTCTTTTCTCTTAGAGACTAGGTGTGTTCTAAGTCATTTATAGCATAGGAAAGATTTTCAAATTAGCTCCTAAACCTCCACCCTGGCACCGCATTATCCTTCACTATTCAAAGAAAAAGTCCTTCCTTCAAACTTACAAAGCCCTCATCATCTATCACTGTTTTTTAAAAGGTAAACAAGACTCTTTTCAAACTGATACAACCTTTTGTAAAATCTCCGTGTTAATCCTTGAAACTCATAGCAGGAACACTTTTTAATTTGGAAAAAAAAGTGTGTTTTGGGAATCTTCTATTGAAATTTCTCCTCAAACTGATTTAAAATATTTTCAAAAAAAACTCTGTGTCGTTGATTATGGAGGTTGCACACATTCTTCAATGTCTCATAACACAAAAGAACCTCGTTTAAACTGATCAAGCCTTTATCCCTTTCACTGTGTTGATCTTTGATTTAGCAAACAATCTACCCTTTGCAAACATTGTTAAGACATATTTTTGAACTAACTTGGTACCCTTCAATCTAAGTCTTCTTTTCTCCTAGATACTGTGTATAATCATGGCCAATTCATAGCACAAACAAGATTTTCAAATTGTTACATCAATCATCCTTTCTTTCACTGTTTCCCTCTTTTACTATTCATAATAAAAGAGACCTCTTTTAATTTGACAAAGTCCTTATCCATTTCATCATTGTCTCTCTGATTTTGGAGACTGCAAACCTTTGATTTTTCATAACATAAAAGACCTCCTTCAAATTTGACAAAGCTTCATCCTCTTATCACTGTTTCTCACTGTTCATTTGGAAAACTTAGTGCTCCTTTGAAATCATTGTTAAAATGTTTCTTTAAACTGATTGAGAGGACCTTTACAACTTTGTTTCTTTGATTCTTGATGTTTCACCAATTTATTACTACCCCACAGTATAACAGAGACTTCTTTTATACTGACCAAGCTTTATCCCTTTAACACTGTTTTATTTTCTTTTGATATGACAGAAAATTAACTATCCTTTGCAAGCACTGTTTAAGACACCTTTTAGGCTAATTTTAAGACCTCCAAACAGACTCTTCTTTTCTCCTAGCAATTTTTTGTAGTTTAACTCTCCTCAATACAAAGAAAACCTTTTCAAGAAGACTAGAAAAACTCCCCATACAACTCTGTTTCTCTGATTTTTGATGAACAAGAGAAGTTCCCTTTTGAAAACAACACAGTTTTCTTTTATTACTCAAAGAAAATAATCTCTTAACCAACAAACACTTTCTTTGATCATCAATTCTCTGTAATAGGTGGACAATTTTTTTGTTCAAAATGAAACTAAAACAACTCTTGTCAATTGTGTTAGCAAGTAACCAACAGATTCACAACTTAGAAAAGCAATTTTCTTTCTTTTGGGCACTTTGGAAATTCTTTTTGTTGGTGGCTATTCCATTTCTCTTTAAACTGTATTTTCCATAATGATCTTGGAGGCCTTTGTAACCTAAAAACAACTCTGTGAGACTTTTACCAAGGCTATATCATTTTGAAGAAATTTCAAACAAACCTTACACACAGTTTTTTGTCAATAAACACTCATGTATTTACTGATTTTATGAGGTGAATAGGTCCCTAAAAATTTTTTTTGGTCTTTTAATTTCTCCGGAAAAATATTATGTCATGATAACTATGCAATTTTTTATGCTTATGATGAAAAAGGCTGATGACACATTTCTATTTGCAACCTTTGAAACCATATTGCAACCTTCTTGTTGATGAGTTTTAAGTAGGTCTCATCAAATTGATCTTCTAAGTGTTCATGATTGAGGTCTTTAAGACATGGTAGGACCTTCTACTCTTTGAATAGATCATTTTTAAGGAGTATATGTGTTGCTACACAGGTGCGCGGCGCAAAAACACAAGTGCGCCGCGCTGCTTAGAAAAATACACTGAAAAAACCTACAGGCGCGCCGTGCACTTTTTCAAACGCGCCGCGCACTTTTTCAGCCCGCTTTGGAGGCCTTCCTGATGTCATAACTGGGCCTGAGATGGCTCATTGGAAAGCTATGGAAGTATAACTTCCAAATATGCTTTATTTTTTTCATTTGGTGTCTATTTGGTTATTCAAAAATTGATTTTCCCAACACTGGTCAAAACTGGTGAATCCTGGTGCAGAAATGCATAGTGCTGCTTGCAGGCCACTTTTGGATGCCTTCCTGGTGTCAGAATTGGGCCCAAGATGGCTCTTTGGAAAGATATGGAATTATAATTTCCAAATATCCTTTATTTTTTTCATTTTGTGTCTATTTGGTTGTTCAAAAATTTACTTTACCAACACTGGTAAAAAATGGTGAATGTTGGTGCAGAAATACATAGTGTTGTTTACAGGCTACTTTTGGATGCCTTCCTGTTGTCAGAATTTGGCCCGAGATTGCTCGTTGCAAAGATATGGAAGTATAATTTTGAAATATGCTTGATTTGTTTCTTTTGGTATCCATTTCGTTGTTCAAAAATTGACTTTCCCAACACTGGTCAAAATGGTGAATCCTGGTGCATAAATTCTCCTGTGACATTTGTATTTTTTACATTTCTCACAAACCATGATACCTGTGTAGAAACTAAAGGAGGTTTTTCTTCTGGAACCTATGAGGGAAAAAAATCTCTCTCACTTTTTTCAATTTCATCTCTGTTTGTTTAGAAACACATTTTGAAACAAACTGCCTGGGCACTCCTTAACCTTTGTCTTACCATTTCTTGATTTGTATTTCTCTGAAGCCTTTATAAAAGAGCCTTGATCTGCCGATGAGGGTCCTTTGATATAAACATGAAACTTGTTTTGATTATCTATTTAACCATTTGTATGAGCTAACTTGCATGGTGAAAACCTTAAGAAAACTGACCCTCTGCCTTTTGTGAGGGAGGCCATCTTCAAGTTGACAAATCAACTGTTCATTTTCTAGGTGACTTTGCTTGTGACCTCTGTCTCTCTAAGCATAGTATATCCTTTGAATTTTTAGACAAGAAGCATGGTTTTGATCATGAAAGTGTTATTTTCCTATGTGTTGGGAAAAGCACTTGGATAGATAGCAATGCCCTCTCAAAAAATGTGACTTTGTATATTTTGGAGGAAACCTTTTGTAAACATAAGAAAAAGAGACCTTCAGCACCCTCATGCCACATCTTGGAAAGAGATAATTCACAACTCCAAAACTTACTTTGACAATTTCTACTCTCTTGGTGTTTTCATGATAATTATGGCTATTGTGCAGTTTGATCAAAACAATGAGGCACCCTTGGATATTTTCCTTTGACTGTGGGTGACAAACCGTATTTGCATTCACCCATGGCTTTACCTATATCTGTTCATCAAAGAGAAAGGCCTTTAGAGACCCTTAATGCAATCACATGCAACAACAAGGTGTTTTCACATGTTTCATAAAAAAGGCCTTTGTTTGTGACAGTGGCATGTTTCATTTCTTCAAATGTTGTCCCTGAATTTAAAACACATGCCATACCCTTTCCTTACATTTGATGAGTCTGTCCAAATTTTGTTCACTTTAGCTGCAAGTTGCCTTTGAAGGAGATCTTTGATAGAAGAAAAACCAAACCTCTTTGATTATTACAGTACCAATACTTGGCCATCTTCTTAACAACATTTTTTCACGCATAATCATCCAATTGTTTCCCACTGCACTCAAACTCTACCTTTCAAATAGTGAAACCATATAATCAATCCTTGAAACACCACTATTGTGTTAGTGGTTTCATCCATTGGAGAAAAAGGTGTAAAACAAGTTTTTAAGGCTATTTGCAGCTTTTTTAGCCTTGTGCTCTTTAAATGAGGCCATACCTCTGTTCCTAGCCCTATGCTTGTTAAATGAAGGAGGCCTTTATCACATTTCCCAACCATATGATTTTAAATGAAGGAGGTTTTCAACAAATGACTTAACCATCTGCTCATATTTGGAGGAGGTTTTACACAGTCATCCAACCCTCTGCTCATGTTTGGCGGAGGTTTACACAGTGATGCTTTTTCATCCCTTTGTCAAACTATGTCATCTTTCCTTGTAGTGCCTATTCACAGTTAAGTAAATAAAAGTGACAAATTGACAATATACCATGAGGGGAAATTCTCTGAGATATTTAATCATGTTGTTAAAATAACTTTATGCATCTTTAGCCATCAGAAGGAACCTGATCTGTATCTGCAGAGTATTACTTGCTAGTCATAAGTCACTAACCTTTTGATTGTGTTTGCAGGAGCTCATTGAAATACCTCTCTGTCCAGTACTTGCATCCCAGGCTCAAAACCACATGAGAAGCAGCTGTCTTCTCATGTTAAGTTTAATAATGTCTTCTGGAACACTAGTACACTTCTGCTTTTGAAAAAGACATTGAAACACTATAAATCCACCTAATATTAGTTTGACTTGTGGCATATGCATTGTTGAGACATCAAGGCTTGTTAGTGGCGCGACTTAAGGGTGTATCAAGCTTTATTTGTAGAATAGGAAGGTCATCTAGGTCTAGTTGATATTAGACATAGGTTATTTTGTCTTTAGGATAGTTTTCCAAGGGAGGAATGCCTAAAGCGCCACTACCTAACTTAGGGGAGATTTTTGACAGATTTGGAGTATTCTCTTTGGTGCTAATGGACAAGTTAGTATGAATGAGACTAGATGGGCTTGACAATTAGATTTTTCTCATCATAGGCTGATTTAAAAGGTAGGAGGGCAAAATGTTTAGGGGTGTTTTCTAGCTGAAAATTTTGACAAATGGGAGATCAGCTATTAGAAAACTTGGCTTTAACAACTAGTCATCATCAACAGGTGAAAAATAATGATGACTAACATCATCCACGGAAATATGCATATCCGGGTCGAATCCTCCCTATTGGGGCGTAATCCTTATCTATAAGATTGAAACCCCGTACCTTTCTCACCTCGTCACCTCCTTTGTTGTTCTTGGCTACGTTGTTCTTGGCTACGTTAGAATTTCTAGATGTGTCAAAACTCACAAATGACCCCATCCAGCATCATCTGCATTAGCCATGGATTCCAAATAAGATTCGAGGAGATTTTCTGAATTTCAAAGGAAAATCTAGGGAAGACCCCCAAACCCATGTTATGACATACCATTTGTGATGTTCCTCTAATTATTGGGTGGACGATTCCATTCTTCTTCGTCTTTTCCAGTGCACTTTGACTGGTGCTATGACCAAATGGTACATTGAGCTCCCATGAGGAATTTTATTTGATTTCAATTCCTTGGCTATGGCCTTCCTCACTCACTTCCATTTGCCTGTCTAGTATGAAACCGACACCCATTTTCTCACCTCGTTGAAGCAATCAACTGCTACACATATCTCGTATCACATCCATGAATGGCAGCATCATCATCACCTCATCAAGTTTGATATCCTTGATTAGCTGTTGATTGAATGGTTAACAAAATCATTCGTTCCCAAAATTGCAAAATATCTTGCAATGGGAGGGTGTCTCACAGAAGAGGAGGCCATCGCTAGGGCTTAATACCTCGACTTGGTTTATTCCCAGTCCGAGATTGATATGGATTATTACCTGATGTGTCACATCCTTTGACTAATATGTCATCATCTAAGTCTCCTTTTACACCTCCGATGGATGGTGTTATTAGGACAGTGGCTCATACTGATAGTAGTGTGCCTAAGGCTTCTTCAAAGTCCAAATCCATGTTGTTGTTGCGCCCCCTACTCCTTCTCATAATCAGAATAATCTTGGTAAAACCTCAGAGGTAAATGTTGTTCATTCTGCTGTAGCAGACAAATCCTCGAAGGGTAAGAAAGAGGGTAAAGGCAAGTGTAAATCTGAAAACCTTAAATAGGATTCAATAAGTGATCTACTGGTGATTATTTGACGCATAAGCCCAAATATCTTTGTCTAATATGTGATGACGATCATTACACCAAGCATTGTCCTCGGCGTGCAAAAGTTACCCATATTCTAAGGGGTGCACCTGAGACTTCGGTTGTTTTGAAAGAATCATTCCCTTCCCAACAGACACAAATGGTAGACCAAGCTCAATCATGTGGTAGCTCTCAGGTGTTCATGGCTGGAACGCAATTCTTTGCCATCACCACGAGAACAAAATATTATCCCAATCCGTCCAAGGCTCATGTGGAACCAGAGGTTCCAAATCACTCTTCATTTTCCACGCCTCCTACCTCTTGTCCTTTCTAGATTGAGAGACCGAGTAGTGACTCCATTATCCGACCACCCTAAAAGGTGTTCTTTGGAAATCATCTTACAATCTGAATCTGAGAGCAGCACAACACTATAATATTATGGAAGATCTATCTCAATTGCCTTCTGCAATGTAGGCTTTGGATGTCCTTCAGTCGTGCCCATCACAACATAAGGCACTACTCACTTCCATTGGAGGTATTGATCCTTCAGATTCTAATATTATTATTTTCTATCTCGAGAAATTCGTTTCTCGACTCCCATCTCAGGTAGATTTTCTGATTCAATTTACCATTATGGGAAAGACTATTCATTGGACTATCGTTGATGAAGGCAATTCGACCTGCATCATGTCTGTCACATGTTGGAAAGCCATCGGCTCTCCCCCATTGAGTTAGTCCACGAACACCTTAGAAGCTTTCGATGGTCGAGGTTCTCATCCATATGAAATTCTCAAGGTATTTCCCATCTTGTTGGAGGGGAAAACGATGAACATGGAAGCTGAGGTGGTAGACGCCAACTTGAACTATAATCTCCTTCTTGGATGTAGTTGGACAAATGCTATGGTTTGTGTGGTCTCCACCCTATTTCATCTCCTCCGGTTCCCTCATAAAGGGAAGATAATGACTGTGAATCAGGTTGATTTCTTCCCCTCTGAGTCTTCAAAGGAAACATTCCATATGTTGGGAAGGCTACTACTCCTTATGAGAACATTGGGTCGGATCTATTCAAAGACTCGTCTCTTATGGGATTTTTTCTTCTTCTGCCTCCGAATTTCACCCTCGTCAATATGATTTAGTCTAGTCACGATCCATGGATTGTTCCCAATCCAGACCAGATCGAGAGTTTTGGTGATGTTAAGCCTCTTATCCCAACCGAAAAGATGTATCAAGATATCCTCACAGCTTCTGAGGTTGCATCTGAGACCAATACTCATTTGGTTTCTTCCCTAGACACTTATGCGTAGTATCCCTTGTTTTCTTCTTGGGACTCTAATGATCCCTTGAATGATAATTTCCCCACTGATGAGAGTATCGTGGATGTTATGCCTCTTGAAGAAACTCCATGGGATGATGGACATCATCGTTCCTCATTTCTCCCAATCCCAGGTGACATCTCCATTTGTCTAGGATCCCATGATTTTTCGGTACTGACTGACCCACTTCAGAACCTGGTCTTGATTCATGAAGTGTTATCTAAGGGATACATGGTAAATATCACTCCAACCATTCCAATTGACATCTCCGTTAAACTGAGGATTTTCAAGAATGTGGATATCGGTACACCTTTTTCTCCCGATGAGATCAAGATCTATAAGGAACTTCTTCAGGAGTTTCGCGATGTTTTCGCATGGTCATGTGAAGAAATTTATGGCATTTATACAAGTACTGTGGTGCACGAAATTCCCACCTATCTGGAATCGAAGCCTGTTCACCAACGGCTTCCTCCTGTGCATCCGAGAAATCTTGCCGCTATAAAGGGTGAAGTTGAAAAACTTATTAAATATGGTTTTATCTACCCCATACCATTGATAGATTGGGTCTTAAATATTGTTCCTATCAATAAGAAGAAAGGGGCCATTAGGTTTTGCGTTGATTACCATGATATCAATCGAGCCTAAGGAAACTTACCCCACTCTGTTTATCAATTAGATCATTGATGAATGTTCCGGGAGTGAGATATTTTCCTTTATGTACAGTTTTTCTGGCTATAACCAGATTTACATCACTCCAGTGATCAACACAAAACTTCTTTTATCTGTCCATGGGGGACTTTCGCTCATAAGAATCTCCCTTTCATCCTAAAGAATGCCAGAGAAACTGTCCAGCGAGCTATGTTCTATGCATTCCATGACATCAAGCACATAGTTCAACCATATCTCGACGACCTTCATACTCATTCTGTGAAACATCGAGATCACCTGGAGCACCTTAGACCTATATTCTTATGTTGTCGACACTATAATATCAGGTTGAATCCTCATAAGTTTGTATTTTACGTCGAATGCGACTGACTCCTAGGCTTCGTGGTGTCCAAAGAAGGAATCCGCATCGATCCTCTAAAAGTTAGGGAAATTGTCAACTTGCCTCCTCCTTCTTCTATCCATCAACTGCAAAGTTTTCAGGGGAAAGCTAATTTCCTCTGCCATTTCATACTAAACTACATTGAGCTTGCCAAAGCCTTTATGCAATTATTGAAAAAGGGAATCCCATTCTTATGGGATGAAATTTCTCAAAGCTCTTTTGATGTAGTGAAACGAGCCCTCATCATGGCTTTGTTGTTGCATCCTCCCAATTATCACCAAGACTATTGCTTGTATTTGGCTTCCGCCGACAACACTATTGGCATGGTGCTAGTTCAGGATGATGATGATGGTCAGGAACGTGTATTATACTACTTGAGCCATAATCTCCTCTATACTGAGACCGAGTATGCTCATGTAGAGAAACTTGCATTGGTTGTTGTTCATGTCATTTAAATTTTCTGTCACTACATTCTCCTGCACAAAACCTTAGTGATTTCTGATTGCAGCTCCATGAATTAATTTCTCACACGTTAGTTATTTGGGGGAAAATACTCGAAATGGATTTTTATCCTTCAAGATTTCAACTTAGAAGTCATTGCTGCTAAGTCGAAGAAATCGTTGGTCATTGCCGAGTTGATATGTGATATTCCTATGACAGATAATCCCACTCCTATGGATGAGTCCATCCCCCATCAGACTCTCTTTCTCATTACTACTCGTGATCCATGGTATGGGGACATCATTTGATATCTTTAGACCTAAACTTATCAGCCAGATTTATCGCACTCTGAGCGAATATGGATTCGCTACCAGTCCCAACCATATCGCATTGTTGGGGACACCCTCTATCACACTAGTATTGACTCTATCCTCTGTTGTTGTTTGATGCTCGAGGAAGCTAAGAAATATCTTAATGACTGCCACTCCGAGGCTTGTGGTGGTCACATGTCTGATTACGATACCGCTCAAAAGTTCCTTCATGTAGGTTATTTTTGGCTATCTATTTTTAAAGACTGCATCAACGCAATACATAAATTCCGTGATTTCCATATTTACTCTCGAAAAGAGTGCACCCCACCCTCACCCTTTCCCCCAGTTGTTACCATCGGTCCTTTTTTGAAATGGGGCATTAATTGTATGACCTATAACCCTCACTCAGCCAAGAGGAATGGCTATATCATCGTTGCAGTTGATTATTTCACTGAATGGGCTGAGGTGATGCCTACATGTGATAATGAAGGTCTAACTACGGCACAATTCTTATTACATCATGTCATAGCTCAGTTTAGTGTACCGAAAGCGATTTTCACTGAACATGTCACTCATTTTTGTAATCATATGATGACAAATCTTTCTGCTCAGGTGGGGTTACGTCACGATAAATCCACCCCTTACTATCCATAGGCCAATGGCCAAGTTTAAGTTGTCAACAAAGTCTTGGTGACCATGCTTCAACGCACCATTTGGAAGCACACGTGAGACTGGAACCTCATGCTTTTCTCTGCAATGTGGGCATACTGAACCTCTACTAAGATTGCCACTAGATTCACACCATTTCAATTGGTGTACGGCCTAGAGGCCACACTCCCAATCGAGTGTCAGATTCCTTCCCTAAAGCTGGCTATCGAACTCCTTATTGTTACTTCGCCAAAAGAGGAACATCTGTTGTACCTCGAGCATCTCGATGAGACCATAAGGATCTTTTCTTTAGTTCTTGAAGCACATAAATAACAAGTTAAGGTGCAATATGAAAAATCCATCACACCTCACGTATTCTCTGAAGGTGACTTGGTCCTACTTTATGACCAATCCCATGATAAGTAGGAAGTTGGAAATCTCGAGCCAATGTGGCATGGGCCCTATATCATTCAATGTGTTTTGGAACATGGAGCCTATGAGCTAGCTGACTATGAAGGCAATCCTTTGGCTGAGCCCCAAAATGGCCTGTATCTGAAGAAATATTATGATTAATTTTAAGTGTGATCATTTTTACATTATTGTGTTATTCATTAGTGTGCTTTGAGTTTATTTTTGGTGTGATTGTTTTCCTTATAGACATGTTTCCTCTACTTACCTTATGTTCCACTTGGTTTTCACATGTATTTGGATCACTTCATCGATGGCACTTTCCATAGCACACAGAACCTGTCTTTCATAGCATGGGAACTCTTTTCTCCTAATGGCGAGTTGATTAATTTACAAGGAATTTTTTTGGGTTAGAAAACTAACAATATTTCCAAGTATAGTGCGGTGATCGAACTATTATCGGATGCCATTGATCTTGGGATAAGAGACTTGGTTGTTAAGTTGGACTCACAGCTCGTTGTGTTACAATTGAATGGGGATTATTCTATGTGCAATCCTCAAATTTTGCGTATGTATTTACGTGTTAGATTATTGGAAAGGAATTTTGATTTTATCACATATCAACACATTCCAAGGAATTTAAATACATTAAAAGATTCATTAGAAAACCATGTATTAGATAGACATTGCGCAATATGTATATCAAGACATCATTATGATACACAAGTAGCCATAGAAACATGCATATATATATATATATATATATATATATATATATATATATATATATATCAGTCTGTAAGTGTGTTACATCCAAAAGCTCAAAAAATATGTGTTATGTTACATAAATGACTCTTTAAGCCTACATTAGTACAAAAATGTATAAATAGGGTTGATATCCGCCCACATGGTGCTCATGGTAGCAGGTGACTGCTCGAATTACTCGCCAAAGTAATCAACGCAATCTGCCCGGAACTCCGATAGTGTGTCTCTGAAAGCGCAATGAGATCTTATCAAATGTGGGATACTCTAGAATGCCTCGCGTGAGGCCAACCAAGTTGCGCTCCAACTCAGATAATGTGTCATCTCCCTCCTCATAAGACCCTCTGTGCGATCGGTGAAATTTCAGGAGGTATATGAAAACCCATATCTATAAACAAATCATAATTTTATGTGTCAGAACCCATAACAAAAAATATATAAAAAGCAAAAAATGTTTAATTTTTTTTTTTTACCTACATCGGTCCACTGTGTTCCTGGTTCGATTGAAATATCTGGATCTCGTCTGAAGTCAATGCTGGCATAGGCGTAGTCCTCGACTACAATCAACTGACACCACAGCCAACTGAAGAAGGCTGTGGAGAAATACATCTATTTCCCTCCTCCCTGTCTGGGCTTTATGTCGCACCATCCCATCATCCTCGGATCCCTCGGGGCTAGATCATGGATCTCTAACCACTTATACTGGAACAGGGGTACTCTCTCCAGAAAGAAGGTCACCAGAATTGAACCGTACCCAAACTGTTTTATTTTCCCTGTCTTGCACTTGGTTAGCTGGCTCTTCCTGTTAGGAAGCAACTCCTCGCACCAGTTGAACATCGTTGGTGCCAATAAATCCACCACATACTGGAGCTATGATTTCGTTGCCTAATGTAACGCGTAGGCTCCTGCCACTCTAGTGATACAATGTAGTATCATGTGTAGGGTATCACTCTGATGGAAAATATGTCTACCTTCCCGCTCTCTATCTTCAGTGTCCCGGGACAGTGTCTCTGGATGAGCATGCTTGTGCTCTCAACCTCTGGGCAAGCTCTGGAGAGTTGTATTCTCTCCCCTCGCCTGGATAATCCAATGATAAAATATATGGCCATGACATCTAGCTCTAGTTCTTGGTCCCCGATGATGAAAAGTTGTCGATCCACATCCCAGATTATGATCAAGTATTGGAGAAGCTCCAGTTGAGCTCTTAGGATGGATGTTTGAAATAATTTCAACAATCCGCAATTGTGCAAAGCATTAACACAATCTTGGTCCTGTAAGGCTTGGTGGTCTTCCACCTCATGGCCTTGTTCTTTCCATTTGACCGACATCTTCTCTGAAAGCACTTGCAAAACATGTCCAATTGGTCTTTTAGGAGCATTCATGGAGCAATTTTTAGAAACTAACGGTGGAGATGGGAGATTTTCTCAATTTAAAATATTCCCCGTGGCCAATGCATCTGTTCGAAATGATTTGACACTGGTGGTGCGCTTCCATAACGGGCTGAGTGTGACCAATGCGACCCCGATAGCTCGTAATCGTACTATACATAGGTGATTTTAAGTTTTCAAATCTCTCCCTTAAACTCCCTAATTCTGAAAAATAAATTCTAAATGAATAAAATGAAAATGAAAAGGACGTCCAGAGCACTTACTTGGCCAAGATGGATCGACGAATGGTGTCTCGGATCGGTTGCACCACTGATTTGAAATTTAGAGGGAAAATGGACAAAATTTTCTTCTAAAAAATGGAAAGGTGAAAATGATTTTATTTTTTAGTCCATTTAAATATTTTTGAAAAAATTTCACCAATATTTTATCATTTTTCCTTGATATCCGTGATGTATTTTGTTTATGTGCAGTACAAGACTTTAATACTACTGATGATAGTTTATGATGCAAACGAGTTGAATTTTATCTCTCTTTCAGGGTCGTTAAATGTTTATGAAAAGGGACCCCCCCTGGAGTCAACTTTCAACTCTTTTTTTACTCTAAAAAAAATCAAAATAATGTCGAGTACTTGTCATTTCTAACTCATTAAATTGAATGAATTGACGTGATCTCAGTATACATTTACCCCTTTTTCGAGCTGAGATTTACTATTTACGAAAAAGGAATACCTTGATCGAACATGGCAAGAGGTTCTCTCGGACATAGTTTTCTACGTTTTTGAATTCAAGAGATGATTTACGAAAAGGGACATGATGGAGTTTTATTTTTGTTTCTTTTCAAACTCCCTAAACATGAAAAGTTACTGAGTTTACGTTTCGTTGGACTTGTTAAATATTAAACAACGAAAGACTTGTCACCATGATGAGACCGAGTTTCTTTTTCCTAGGGCTCGTTAAACTTAGTAGGATGGATTTATTCGAAGAATGAACTTACATTCTTAGCATATTCTATCATATTCACATTGGAAATAAAAAATAAAGAGGTACTCATTAGCAATAACGGGGGAAAATTGAAAGTGAACATTCTATGAGTATTTTGGGCAGCTTGTCGTTCTTGAACATGGCACTCATATGCAATTCGTGTTGGGTTGGGGACATCCTACATTCATCACTTTTCCTCCATGGGTTTGGGAAATCCATTGCCTCTTATCTGATTACCAATTTTTTCAACATGACCTCTGATCCTATTTGAGTCAAATGTTGCCACACTACGGAGTCGTGTCACCAATATGTTCAAGAGAAGTCCTTTTTGTCAAACACCTTTTGCATATCTGACCTCCTCTAATACAATCTTGAATCACTCCTATCATATTAAGATATTTGTTGTTTTAGTCGATGATTTGGGAATCATTATGGCCCTCCTTCAACTAATCACTTCCTCTCGACTTCAGCTCATTATCCGGGAAGGTGATTTAGAAACTTATTTTAGTACCTTGGAGCTTACATGCCTTAATGGCAAGTTCTTCATGTTCGACGACATGTTCACATCATTGGCCTTCGATCCAATGATTCTAAAAGTGTTCGACTTCAACACATCTATTCACACTTGTAGATTGTGTTGTTGTACCTTGAGGTCCAATGTCATTATTGGCGGTATCTCTCGTGCATGTTAACGGTTCTCATCATTGGCTAGTAATCAGGTGGTTTCTACCATGTTCGACACCAACACATTTATAAACATGGATATATTTTTACATTGGGTTGATTGATATTGTGGTGAAGACCCTTTGGTCACATTTTATTTTTAGTCTAGGCTACATGGATTTATTGAGTATTCATTATTTTATACGTGATCCTATCTATATGGATGGTTGTGTCCATACCACGGATCTATTTCTATGATCTCTTTTAGATGGATGGTTATGGCCATACTATGGGCTCATGTATCATTTTATGCCTAGTAAGACATTATGTGGTTAGGCATATTTATACTGGAGATGTCATATATTGTAAATGTTTGATTTGGCAGGTTCTTTGAAGATGGTCGGCATTCTTTGCCTTGGTTTATAAAGCATTTCAGCCATCATTCCTTGTTCTGCCTTCATGCTTTAGGGGGCATTTTCTACACAATAATTTGTCACCATGCACATTTTCCCATCTCTGATCCTGAAATTCCCCTTGACGAATCCCGTGCAATGTTTCCATCATAAAGAAATATGATAACATATCTCCTTGAAGATCCAAAGAAGACTTCCTTGAAACATTATTGCAGAAACTTGGTAAAATTTCTAATTTCCTGGGTCAGCGCCCTTCCCGGTGCCATGACTGCGCTAATGTCCTTTTCCCAGTTCTGGCCCAACGCTTTCGGTGCCATTATTTCTTGGAAAACTGCGTTGATCCCCTTTCTGGTAGTGCTTCCTCAAATGGAGGAGAAGCTTAGACCTCTAGAAGATCAAGTGCGACGAGTTGGTTGTTGAACAGAGATGATAAGATATATATCTCTCATTTTGGAGCCTTGATCTCATCCATGGGGGATCATCCCTTAGAAAGTGGGCCTTCCTCCTCCTTTCATGGGCTCCCAACCTCCTTCTCCTTGCTATAAATTCACATCCCTCATTCCCCCAAGTTTAGAGCTTGGTTGATCATTGTCAGACTCATCTAAAATCTCATCCCTTTGAATGCTTGCATGGTGACTAAGCCTAAGTGCACGAAAGAAGGAATGATTTTGAGCTAGGTGAAGGACTCAGATTTTTACCTAAGGACGCCTCCAACATCAAGGTCTGGTTGTAAGCTCTCCTTTTGTAATTTATCAATAATAAAATTTGATGTTTTATTTCTATATTTGTCTACATTATTATGCAAATATTATGGTACTCCTTGATCTGCTAGATATCTAGTGTTTACATTTATTATATATTGTATCATGTTTGTTTTTGTCTACTAATCATCCTTAGGTATTCGCGCATCATCAGTAACAGGAAGAGGGCCTACAAGGATTGTGGATCGAGGTCACCATCAACGGATCCAAGGATAGCGATTGGAAAAAGGTATCTATGTATCTTTCCTCATTACATTATAATAATTAGTTAATAAATATTATCTTAGAAAGAATATCGTGTTGCTAGACCCACTCTAGGGCTAGAGAGATTACCTCTATCCGTAGAGGAGATTTATCTTAACAACAATTTATTTTATGTTTTAATAATTCATTTGCAGGAATTTTATGTATAGGGTTAAAGCCTACAAGAGGGACTTGGAAGTTGAGTTCGATATGAAGGACTTGGGATTGATGCATCAATTCCTAGGATTGGAGGTATGGCAGATGAACGAGGAGATATTCCTTGGTCAAGGGAGATATAATATGGAGATTGTGAAGAGGTTCATGATGCAGGAGGAAGATAAATGCATCAGAGGACTCAAATGTGGACCCAAACTTATATAGGAATCTCATCGAATCTCTTATGTATCTGGTCAACACAAGGCTATACATTTGTTTTGTGGTCAACGCTCTCAGTCGATTCCTGGTGGAGTCTAAGAGAGTACATTGTACAACAATGAGACATGTATTTAGGTATCTACAAGGCATAGTAGAGTATGGATTGAGATATGTTAGAGGTGGTGGTGTCGGTTGATGAGATATACAGATGCTGACTAAGAAAGAAATTTAGTGGATTAGAAAATCACCTTAGGGTGCAGCTTCAATATTGGATTAGGGGTGGTCTCTTATTGCAACATGAAGCAGAAATTTATGGCACTACATTTTGCAGAGGTAGAATACATTGTAGCAAGTATGAACACATGTGAAAATATTTGGCTTCAGAAGCTACTAGTGGGTTTTTTTGGTCAGAGGTTAGATTCGACCAATATCTACTGTGATAATCATAGTTGCATCAGTCTCTATGAGAATCCAGTTTTTCATGATAGGTCGAAGCATATTGACATCAGATACCACTTCATCATAGACTATGTAAAACGTGGACTGGTTTGGCTACACCGTGTTCCAAGAGATTAGTAGATTGTAGATATTCTCATGAAGGCCTTGGGTAAGGAAAAGTTTGTCTACTTCAAGGATAATAAGGGAGTAGTGGAGAACGGACCATTCCTCGCTAAGAGGGGGTTCTAGTTTTTAGTAGAAACAAACAGGTTTTCTAGTATCTGTGGTGTCTATGAGCCTAAGGAACACATTTTCTTCAATACCCATAGAATGTTTCACAAAAAAATCCTTAATTAGATTAATTAACCAATTAATAAAAAAAAATCTAAGTTCAACTTAGGAAAACTAGTTATTAAATCATATTAACTGAGACAAATCAATTTTTCTCTAGAAAATTCCAGAAAAGTCATTTGATGGGGTCAAGATGATCTTTTCCATTGATTTTTATTAGATCATGTTCATTGGTTTCTCAACGATATATTATAAGAGCGAGTTTATGGGACTTTGGAGAACACACAAAGACACCTAGTTGTGTGATTTGCAGTGAGAGAAAGGGCACAGAGGGAGAAACCAACAACAAAGTTTCAACAAAGAGATTGGGGAGAGAATTTCTAGATAAATTCTCCATAGTGATTCCAACATTCCAATGACATGAAGGGAGGTCGAATTTATCTGCATAGAGGTCATACTAGGGAGTGCAAGTTAGACAGTGCATGTAGCTAGGCAACAAAACGATTTCCAGTTTCTAGAGACAGGAGTCGAAGGAAGTGCGAGTTGTTTAGTCAAGTTGTCGGCGAAAGAAGGGGTTGCGGGAAATATTTTCTTGTGGAAGTGTGAGTTTTACACATTTACAGTTGCTAGTGCGAGTTGCAAGGTGCAGGAGTAAGAATTGCAATGAGGAGGCTGAATTGATTTTACAGAGGAAACTTGGGTTTCTAGATTGATTTTCTAGTGGAGAAAATTGCATGTTGGAGCTTTTCCAATGAGAGGCAAGAAAATATTTTATTCCTAAATTTTGTTGAAGAAATATTAATAATATAAACCCTCATATGTAGAACTAGTTTTCCCCACATTGGGTTTTTTCTAGGGACATTTGTCTAAAAATACTGTTGTTAATAATTTTATGTCTGTGCATTATTTTCTGAGTTCCTATATTTATTTGTGAAGATTGTCGTAGTGAGTTAATAATTATGTTATGAATCAAATATATAAAAAATAATACAAATAATGTAACAATAATAATAATAAATCATGATTAATTAACTAGCAATTAGTTAATGAAAATGTATGTCCCTAAATACTTGACCGTTGGTAAAGAGGTACCTTCCTAGGGTATATAAGCAGGTCCTCACTCACATTTGTATCATTTTATTCATTCATACATTTTAAAATATATTCTTGTATCTTCAATGGAGATATTCATATTCCAAGTCTTCTGAAGTTTTTAACTTTTGGGTAGACGAACCTTGTTCATTACATTGGTCTCAAAGTTATTCGACTGCTGCATAGAGCTAGTCTGATCCAACTTTTGTCCATTGATATTTGTCAACCTTGTTACTTTTGAAGCATTTCGCTACAATAATTTTGGAGATTCTCCATTTTATCGTCAGAGGCCCTTAGCCATAAAATTATTAAAATATTAAAATAAGGAGTCAAAATATATTAAAAAAAAGAGGAGAAGATAAAAAATATATATATAAAAAGAAAAAGAAAAAGATAAAAGGTTCTATAGAAAGAATTTAAAAAAAAAATCAAAAAAGAAGAATAAAAAATACATAGTAAAAAGAAAATTAGGAAAAAATAATATTTAATAAAAATATATGTAAATATTAAAAGTTACAATTTAAAAAAAAGGGAAAAAAAAACGAAAGTCGTATTTAAAAAAAATAAAAATAAATAATATATATATAAGTGTGCGTAGAACAAATCTGGACCCACTATTACTGATGTTGCAACCAACCAAACTACTGGTCCTCAGTAGCCAACACCCTGCCCCATTCATTCTCACTTCCCTTCAGTCATCACTCAATTTTTTTTTGCATCAGCAGCATTGCCCCCACTATTGTTTTGTGCGACCTTTCAGTTTCAATTGAACCACCACTCCCTGTCGTCCTACATTGGTCATTGTCACCACTCCTCCCTTCATTCCTGTCGTGCATCACTCCGCCCTTCACACCCATCATCCACCCACAACATAAACATCTTATGCTATTGTCCTTATTCACTATTGGTGCCCCTGATCAAACACAATACAAGTCGTTTCCTTTTCCGTCAGCTCACCCATCACACAACATCGTATGTTTTTTTTCAAACCATCGTCGTACACTCCTCAGTTCCCGTCGTACACTCCTCAGGTCCCGACCACTCTCCAATTGAATCCATATGTCACCCATTATTGGCCCTCAACCCACCGTGATGTCGTAGCACCCGACAACTCTGTCTCTTTTTTCACTGGTTAACTATCATGCTCCCCATGACATCATTGTTAATGAATGATTGTAATATCCCAAAAGGGAGAATGTAGTAATACTAAAACACAATATATGTACTGTAGAAAAGTAAACAATTAATAAAAAAAACATCAGAATGTATGAAATAGTTGAGCCATTTTATTATATAGGAGGTGGAATAAAAAGTACAACAGTGCTCAAAATACGAGACACTCAAACCAAAGAGATGGCCTAGAATGACCCTGAAATGATCCCACAAGAGGGAATGCGTGACTGCTAGACTGCTGGAAGGAAAACTGTGTTGTCCCTGCTGCAACTGTTGGGACAACAACTGCCGGAAAAATGTAAAGTTAGATATAGGCAATTCTGGAGCTCTGATGATGCTGAAAATTTAGATCCGGACTCTATGATGGTTACCCAAGATAACCCAGAATGGATTTTCCAGATCTATCAATCTAAGAAAATAAACCTCTTAGGGCTTCACTATACAAATGTTGGGTATGCATATCTAAAGCATAATCTGACGAAAGATGGTTGCAATAAGATTTACAATCAAATCTATGCTTGAGGGCTAATCCCTTCACTAGATTCTTGGGCTAAAAGCTCAATATCTAGCTTCTCTTTCTTCCTCCACTGAATATGGCTGCTAAATACTCAACAACTTCAGAAAACTGCATTGTCAAGGAGGGAGAGGTCAAGCATGCTGCTAGATGTGTCAAATCAGCTCAATGATGGTGGAAACAATGAATGCAAAGTGAGGAGATGGTCACTCATAGGATTTCCAGCTGAAATACTGGAAGCTTTCTTCCTCCTTCAGATATACAAGATTGAACTGCATAATCCTTGAGGGGACTATTGCTACATGGAGGTAAGATACAATGGCCTTGATGCCGAATATAGATCTGTTGCTCCTGAAAGGCTGAACATGAAGCACAAGGTGAAAGGATGAATCCTCCACCATTTTCCTTGGTGGAATGATAGAAAAAACCTCATGAAGATGGAACCAATGCCTGATGATAAATGTAGCTCAATATAAACCTTTCCATAGTAGGCACTCAAAGTCCCCCATGGGTAAGGGTGGGATTCCCACTCGGGAACACAATGTACTAAAAAACACTGCAAACTTAGCTAAATAGCATAAGCATGCATAGAAATGTAAAATGACAAATCTAGATCTAACAAATCAATAATCAATAATCAATAATCTAAAGCTTGCCTTCTATTTTTCCTTCATCCTCATTGTATAGATTATGAGCCTTCTATAGCCTAGGTCCACCTCATAACTACGCTGCTTATGTGGCCACTATCCTCCATGAAGACTGTGTTGTCTCTCCATGATCTCCATCATGTCTACATTTAATTCCCACTCTCTCCATCATATGTGCATTAGATGCACCATTTCCTACACTATCTCATCATAAGTTTTGTATGATCTTACTTTGAATTCACTATGATCTCAGTTGACCTTCTCCAAGATCTCCATGATTTTACATTAAATATCCATGATCTATGTTGGAGCAGGGTCTCCCACATTGATGAAAACTGGTCCAATTTTGTATTATTTTGATTATATTTAGTCTAGCGCAGGGGTGGTAGGGCGGATAAAAGCCTCAATACGTTGTAAGCGGGTAAATAGGTAAAAATTGGAGTCCGCAAACCACGGTTTGCATACCTTGGTAAGTCTAAGCTAAATTGGTATAAATAGTAAGTCTTTTTGAGTCGATAGGTAGAAGATGAATAGAAGTGAATGCTAAGTGCAGATTGTTAGTTCTGGGTTTCAGGTATTTGGGTCGGACTCCTGCTAGTTGTGTGCATGGAGATCCTTTGTCCTGTTGTGTGTGGACCCTGATGGCTGTGTGCGCAGGTGGGATTTGGGGTTATGTAAGAATCTGCTAATAATATATGAGAAGGTTCTGGATCTATCTGTTATATGAATTTGCACTCTGTGTTAAATTCGTGGTAAGGTACAAATGATCTATGTTATCTGTTGTGTTTACTTATAATATATGCTCTCTGGTCTACTGCACGTACTGTAATTTATATCTTTGCTAGTCGGACGCACGTGGATGCAGGCCTAAGATCTATACCTGTAATACTGTGTACACCAGTTATCTATTTAAGCCTACGAACTAGCCCTGTTTCCATACATCTGAGCGTTGTGCGTGGCTTGGCTTACCTGATCTCTTTCAGGGTGCAGAGACCTGGTTCCAACACCTTTCCATACTACTTCAGGTGAGACTTTGACCTGCGCAAGGAGGTCACTGCCGAAAGGGCCAGTAGTATAGGGGTTTGTTGGAAAACCTTAACGTGTGAACCTGGGTCAGGACCACTAAAGCCAACAAATGGTTTCGTTGCCAGGACCAGGAGAATTTTGAAAGAGCAGTCAGGTAATGCTAGAATGCCAAAAAGAAGGTAGATATGGCTGTGAATTTAAAACTACCTACCTTCAAAGGTGCGAGTGATGAGGATATGGATATGTTCTGGTTTGTTGCTGAATCAGTATGGACGGTGCAAAACATCACAAGTGATTCAGTGAAGCAGGCCCAACTATCTTTGGATTTCGAAGAAAGAGCTCTGGATTGGTATGTCGGATACATTGGACAACATGCAAATGCAACTATTGATGAGATCAAAATGGCACTAAAGTAGCAGTTCAAAAAACCTAAGTCCTATTCACAGATAGTCAACAAACTAAAAGACATCAAGCAGGGACCGTCTGAGTCTATATGGGAAGTAGATCAGTGATTAAAAAAATAAATCTAAGAAGGAGGATTCAAGTATGACGATAAGAAACATACGAAATGGTTTATTGCTATGCTTTTCCCATACTTACGGATACCAATGGGTCGCCAAACTATTGACACACAGGATAAGGCGTTGGAAGTAGCCATGAAACTAGAAGCTACACCAAGGGACGAGACTCAGCTGGGCGTACTAAAAATACAGGGTCAATTAGAAGCTATGCAGGTTGAAATCCAAAGTCTACATAAGAAGCACGAAATAGGGTCTAGTCCACAAAATCCCCAGACACCAAGAAGCTGAGGGAACCTCTGCTATGGTGAAATGACTCTCGGGTTGAAGGATCGCACGATACTCATCACTGTCCTCGCCTGGCCGCATATGTCCCACAAATAAAACAGCGATGGTGCGGATTTTTCAGGTTCATAGGCCACGATGAACAAAACTGTCGAACATATGACTTAATGATGGATCGAGGAAGTATATACCGAATGACATTGGAGTCTGCATCGCCTAGATCAACCATCAGTAGCAGAATTTCCCCTACTAGAAGCAGGAACAGGGGGTAAGGGGGAAGAAAAAGTGGAGAACGAGGACAGTTAGTCTGTTATAACTGTGGGGAGGTAGGTCATTTTGCAAGAGACTGTCCACAGCTGTCTTGACCAGCCTGTAGATATTGCAGGGGGCAGGATCATGTGGTATGTTATCACCCAAAAATTTTCAAAACATCATTGTGTCAACTTTGATTTTGGTCATGATTTCAAGGAGGTATTAGATAGGTTTTGAGTCATTTCATGATTGAAAGGGTAAGTAATAGGCTTAGAGTCTCAAAAGTGTCATTTTCATATCCAAATATAGTTTGACAACCTTATTCCATGGTTTAAAGGTCTCATATTCTTTTTAGAAGTCATATCTTAAACCCTTCGAAAAGTTTTCTGAAATTAGCCACGAAACCACACTTTCGTAGCGCAGCCAGTGTAGAAAACCAGTTTTTCGCTACAAAAGTGCTGCTACTTTCGTAGCGCACTACGAAACTGCTAAAGCAACCTTTTTCATCAAACAACTCTGTTTTTCTGGTTTTAGTAGTAAATTTAAAATGAGTTTTATGAGCAACTGAAAACTAATTTCTGAAAACTGAAAGAGGTTTTTCTTCCTAGAATACCTAAATACAAAAACCTCTTTCAGTTCCTTCCAATTAATTATGAGGTGGGATAAATTGATGACTCAACTTGCACTATGAAACTGCTGAAAGTCATTGAAAGAAAAACTCTGCTTTCTGGTTTTAGTAGTTCACTTCAAGATCAGTTTCTCGACACAAGAAAAGGTATTTTTGAATTATGAAGGAGGTTTCCCTTCATAAGATATCCAGCTAAAATAACCTATCTCACTTTTATCACACGTGTTACCAGTTGGGAGATACAAAGATTTCTTTAAAGCCATATTTTCATAAATCAGAATTTTCCAGTTTTACACATGTTGTTCAAAGACAGTTTCTGGGCAGTAGGAGAGGTATTTCAAAAAACCAAGAGAGGTTTTTGTTCAAGAAATATTTATCTCAAAAATCCTTCATCATTTTCGTAAAATACATTTAGGATGAGGAGATACAAGCTCTGTCTCAACACCTATTTTTCAGGTAAAAATAGTAAAACAGGGAAATGGAACAAGCGCAGAAAATGATAAATTTTAAGTAAGTTTGTCATTAGGAAGAAGACCAATTTTGAGGTAAAACACTTTTAAAGTCAAGTTTTTATGCTTTTTGATGTTGATACCAATCCTTTAAGGATTTTAAATATCCTCAAACTGTAAATTTCTGAAAATTGTGTTAAAGGAAGCATACACAGCGATTTCGTAGCGCGCTACGAAATTGCTGAAGATGAGTTTTGAAATTTTGCATATGTATTTTGGAGGTAAGGATTTTTGGGTTTCAAGTTCTAATGCTGTTGGTGGAAAGATGAGGATCACAGATGAAGAATCATATTGCAAAGCAGAAGAAAGAATGGTTAAAAGAAGTGTTTTATAGTGATATAAAAATTGGGCTACGAAAATAGGCTATTTTCGTAGCGTAGTCATATCTCATCTCCTTTTACACTTTTTCAAATATTTATTTTTGAATAGGTGGAATATTGAAGTTTCAATGGTATATTGGCACATGTGACACATATAAAACAGTCATCAATGTTAACAAGCTGCTTGAAGATAAACATGGAAGATAAGGGCAAAAAAACAGGAAATTTGTCTCCTGATTTTTAGGGCAGTTTTTGTCATGATCAGCATGAATACATCAAAGGTGGAGGCATCATCCAAATTCGACCTCATGGGATTACAGCTGGCAAAGGAAGCATTAAATTTTAGATAAGGTTGTTGCAAGCATATTTAGGAGATTCACTCCTATTTGGATTAGGACTCTTCAAAGATTGTTTACTTGTCATTTTGTAATTAAAAGTCTATTTGATGGTTAGATTAGGTGTCATGTATGGAATCCAAGATTTTGAAGGCTCTATATGAAGCATTAGGTCAAATTCATTAAGGGTTGGCATTTTTATTAGAAAAATAAGCTGTGTTATTGAGTAGACTGTGTGTTGTTTCAACTTAATACAGAGATTGGTTTTACTACTCAAGATTCACAAGGGGTTTATGTGTTTGATATTTCTATTGCCTTTTTCAATTACCTATTTGCAGTGGTATGAGCATGTGTTACTTAGAATTCATTGGATAATTCTCTAACTTCCTTCACATGCTTGTAGACTGTGTTTATTCACTGTGTTACTGTTTCACTTATAAAACTAAACTCCAAGTGCCTTGACTTCCATGTTTAGCTGATTATGATGTTTTTTTGAAGACTACTTTGACTCCATGGCCCAATAGATGTTTGCTAATCTTTAATTCAACCAGTTATACATTTTTTCCATTTTTATTTCTAGAGTTAGCCATCTAATCATCAATTAAAAATCTTAAACCTATTGAGAGAGACCTCTCAGGTTGAGAAGGCTAAGCCTCAGCCAAAATTTTGGTTTGAAAGAGTTACTCAGAGTCTACTTGATCAATAGCCTATCAAGGTCATATTTTGTGATAACATGGTTGAATAATGTCCGGTCTTGATAACCAGAATAAAAGAGAAGCAACAGAAACCTACGCCGAATATCCAGAGGGTCAAGGTTGAACCTCTACCAGAAAGGGCCAATATTAATGTTATAACCCATAGTGGCATGGCCACGAGTGGGAGTATGGAAAAGGCCGAAGCTGAGCTGCTAATTAGAAAAGCACCCATTAATTTGGCCCTACGCGCCACACTCGCGAGATGGTGGGAAACCCACAAGGCATCACTTTTGAACTGGGAAAGATGTTGGGAAACGATGGTCCTGCAATTTAAAGCTCCACCTCAGATAAGAATTGCAAAGTTCTTCGGCCCGAGAAACCTGCGCAAACATTTGCAAGCGTGGATGGATAATTGGCAGAATCAGACCTCCAAGGAATGGGTTCATTCATTTATCCACACATTAGGCCCAATCTCGACTACCTGGTACTTGAATGCAGAGCTGCATCAGTGGACATATCTCTGGAAAAACTTGCTAGGAGGTCACTTCAAAATGTATACTGATCATTCGGCCTTGAAATACCTAGTGAATAAGCTTGTGTTGGGGGGGGGAATCTATCGATGGTTGTTGTTGTTACAGGAATATAACTTCGAAATCATCGTTAAACCAGGCAAGATGAACGCATGACCAAATCACCTATCCCGTATTGATACTGGAGAAGAACCTACTATTCTGGACGAAGGCCTACCCGACACACAATTGTTCACCATTAAGGTTGTCGATGCACACTTTGTTAATATCATCTAGTTCCTAACTACCAGTTTGGCGCCAATAGAATACTCGGTCCAGCAAAAGAAGGAGTTGGTCATACGAGCGACAGACTTTAATATCATCGGAGGCCACCTATATAAGTTAGGTGCGGATGAAGTACTATGTAATTATGTTCTGGAACATGAGCAACAAGCCATCCTAATATAAGCCCATGAAGGAATAGCAGGTGGGCACTATGCGGGCAAAGCAATGGCACAAAAGATTTTACGGGCTGGGCTATGGTGGCCTACTATACATAATGATTCCCTAGAATATTGCAGAGCCTGTGATACATGTCAACGAACGGTACGGACATCAAGGCGTGATGAGATGCCCTTACAATTGCAAATGGCCCTACAAGCCTTTGATAAATGGGCCATAGATTTTGTTGGACCTATTAATCCGCTAGGAAAGAAAATAGGCACCCGTTATATAATCACTGCCACAGATTATCTGACCCGATGGGCAGGAGCCTAAGCAGTAAGAGATTGTACTGCGGAGACTATTGCGCACTTCATTTTTGAGCAGATTCTAACCCGCTTTGGGTGCCCCAAGATCCTCATGAGTTATTGGGGCACACACTTTGTTAATGAAACCATTTAAGCCTTGACTGAAGAATTCTAGATTCATCATGCAAAGAGCACTCCTTATCATCCACAAGCCAATGGGGCTATTGAAGAGTTCAATAAAATATTTGAATAGGCGCTAACCAAGGTCTGCAACACCGACCGCAGTGATTGGGACGTGCACATCCCATCAGTTCTCTCGGCCTATCGCACCACATGCAAGAAGTTAACAGGACAAACCCCCTTTCGATTGACTTACGGAAAGGAGGCCATCATGCCTATGGAATATATTGTTCCTAGTATCTGTATTGTAGCCTTTACAAACATGGATGACCCAGATGTCCTCAAAGAATGCATGATGCAACTCAGTGCCCTAGAGGAAGACTAGTTTATGGCCAAATTTCATCAACAAGTCCAGAAAACGCGTGATAAGGCATGGCACAACCATCATATCTGCCAGAAAACGTTTGCATGGTACTTTTATATGACAGCCAGTTTGCGAAGCACCCAGGTAAGTTTCAAAAACATTGGTTAGGTCCCTATCTGGTCAAGGAAATCATGGATGGAGGAGTTGTCTGGTTGGCCACCCTACAGGGTGATCTGCTTCCAGGATACTTTAATGGTAGTAGACTCAAACCATATTATATCAAATGACTACTGGGTCGGAGTAGCTGCAATATGTCGGCCAAGTCGCGGCAGTATCATAGGGGACTTCGAACGCAAGAGTCGGCTGAAGGAATATCTTGAACACTACTTCGTAGCACAGCCCTTCGACAATGGAGGATAACGATTGTGTAGATGTTGAAGGTACCTCTTTCCCGGAATAGAGACGTTGCACGCAAGAGGAAGGAAGACCTACGACCACCGTGACTCGGGACGAGTCACAAGATTGTGGGGGGACTGTTGGAGCAGGGTCTCCCACATTGATGAAAGCTGGTCTAATTTTGTATTATTTTGATTATATTTAGTCTAGCGCAGGGGTGATAGGGCAGATAAAAGCCCCAATATGTTGTAAGCGGGTAAATATGTAAAACTAGGAGTCCACAAACCACGGTTTGCGGACCATGGTAAGTCTAGGCTAAATTGGTATAAATAATAAGTCTTTTTGAGTCGATAGGTAGAAGATGAATAGAATTGAATGCTAAGTGCCGATTTTTTTTCTGGGTTTCGGGTATTTGGGTCAGACTCCTGCTGGCTGTGTGCGTGGAGATCCTTTATCCTGCTATGTGCGGACTTTGCTGGCTGTGTGCACAGGTGGGATTTGGGGTTATCTAATAATTTGCTGATAATATATGAGAAGGATTGCTAGTATTTGTTTCTGGATCTATATTTTATATGAATATGTGCTCTATGTTAAATCCATGGTAAGGTACGAATGATCTATGTTATCTGTTGTGTTTGTTTATAATATATGCTATCTGGTCTACTGCACGTACTGTAATTTATATCTTTTTTGGTCGGATGCACGTGGATGCGGGCCTAAGATCTAGATCTGTAATACTGTGTACACCGGTTATCTATTTAAGCCTGCGAACTAGCCCTGTTTCCATACATTTGAGTGTTGTGCGTGGCTTGGTTTACCTGCTCTCTTTTGAGGTGCGGAAACCTGGTTCCAGCACCCTCCCATACTGCTCCGGGTGACACTTTGACCTGCGCAAGCAGGTCACTGCCAAAAGGGCCAGTAGTATAGGGGTTTGTTGGCAAACCTTAACGTGCGAACCTAGGTCAGGACCCCTAAAGCCAACAATCTCCACCCTTCCTTCATTTAAGAGGTTGTTCCACTACTCCATAATGCATATCTAGATCTAAAATATCCACATACACACATCAAAGTTGGATTTTATTCACCAATGGGGTTTGTCGGTCCCTCCACCCTCTTATTTACTTAATTAATTATGAAAATTAAGAACTCTAATATTCCAATTATCTTGTGGAAAAATTGGGAATATTACAATCCTCTCTGCCAAAATGTTGCTTGTCCTTAAGAAACTGCAAAATTGGATGCTACAAAAAACATCCTCCCTCAAAATGGCATCCTCATATGGAAGGCCTTCCCATCTGTCACAATGTTTCATGCATGTCCAGCTCCAAATCTACCTCTCTATAATGTCTAGAATGGCCTCTAGCTGAAAATTTAGATACCCATCCTCATCAATGAATTTCCAAGTGGAAACCATATGATGTCCAAAGATCTCCTCTATACATGAGATACATGAAATGAATTGGATTCTTCCCAAAGTGGAAAGTTCCAACTCATGAACTGTCTCTCCAACCCATGATACATAGAGTAGATTGCATCTATCAATGCTCTCATCATTAGCCCTATTGGCCATGTAGGATCCAAACATAACATCAACATAGTGAAGAAAAAGAAGTAGAGACATATGGATGAACATGAAAAATATCAAACTATACTCTCCCAATAACAACCACCGCAACAAATCCTTCTGCTGCTATGCTAAATCATCATGAAAAAAAGTAAGAGAACCATACTCTCTCAATAGAAGCCACCACAACAATGCTTCTTGTTTCCATGCCAAATCATCATCAATATAAATATGAGAGCCATACTCTCTCAATAGAAGCCATCACAACAATGCATGTTGCTACCATACCACATCAACATTGTACAAAATGTAGTGGCCATATTCTCTCAAGAGAAGCTACAGTAAGAGGGCATCTTGCTGCCCAATCACATCATCATCATACCAAGTACAATGATCATAGTCCCCCAATAGAATCCAACAATGTAAGGCCTCCTGTTGTCATCCTCTATCATCATCATGAAATGTATGGGAAGAAATCAGCCCATAATCTCCCAATAGTAACCAAAGCAACAAGGATTCTTAATGCTTCCTTACATCATCATGATGCAAGTCATGGAGCAACAACATACTAATGGACGTGTGGAATGTGTCATAAGAACAATACAAATAAGCTCCTCTATGCCACATCATGTGAGAGTTATGATTTGTCCCAAACCTAAATACATACATGAACATGAGATATATCCCAAAGAGAACTAAATGTAAAGACATGAGGCATATCCCAAACAAAAGCAAATACACAGACATAAGATATATCATGAGATGTCCAAACTCTCTCATCAATAACCAGCACAACCATGCTTCTTGTTGCCCAGTATCATAGATCTGCAGGAAGGTAGGAAACCTCTTGCTCCTCATCCGGATCCATTCATCTTGATGTGGATGATTAATCATGCCAATATCAATCTTGGTATCTCCCAGTGTAGAATACCAACATCCTCTATTTGAATAGCTTTTCACTCCATGAAATGTTGAAGTGCACCTCCATTGAGGTCTCTCCATGAGATCCTCTCATCAATGGCCCATTAGAACCCATAAGGCTCCATACATGTTGTAGGTAGAATCTTCTGTTTGAGCTATGAAGAGCTCATCAAGGAAACTTCATCTTTAAAATGGAAAGTGCTCTCTATTACAATATTTCTACCATCTAGCAACTTTCCCTCCAGTGCTTCATGAGTGAAGCTAGCTTCAGAATGCTCCTAGAATAATGGGGCCCTCTCATCATCACTGTTGCTAAGTGACAACATTGTAGATATGCATGGTGATACACGTGTTGTCTCATGGCCACATATAATGCTAAAATCATAATTTGGAACTGTACTGAATAGGATTGTGCTCCTCCCATATTTTGCAACTACACACTTCAACACAAAGTGTTGGGTGTAGCTCAACCATGATAAACTGGGATAGCAATACATCTTCGCTTTGATCAAATCAAGGGTCCTTTGTGCAGTGATAATTTTCTGCTCCAAATCAACAAGGTTCTCTAATCCTTGGTTATGCACTTTCCCTAATGGCATGGTCTCACAAATCTCAATGTGAGGTACTGAATAATATGAGGTGAAAGGATGTGCAAACCTTGGATAACCTAAACCTCTAGAACATCTTGCACATCTACAAGAGTTCCTCCAACCGGTGAAATAGTCTCTTGATCCAGGTCGATATTGGTGGCCACCTGCCTATTCCACTTGGGGCCCCACCATTTTTTCTTTCATTTTTTTAGTTTCCTTAATTATAGCATAGTTTACTATTTTTAGTAATTTTTCGGGTCCTGAACTTACAAAGCTATTTTTAGGCCCTAAACGACATTTTTTGGGCATTTCTTCCTTGAAAAATATGGTTTATCCAAGACTTGATATTCGCTATCAGCAGTTGCATTCCTCGGATAGATATTTCTAACGATGTATTAAGTGCATCAAATGGAGATATTATGCCAAAGTTACGACCCCAGGAAATTGATGTACCAATTTACCCCGACGGGGCCCATATTATGGCATTTCATCTCCTAGGGTTAGGTTTTTGGATGTTTAGGGTTTTCCATTATTTCTCAATAATATATAGGCCTTTGAGCCTCATTGTAACACAGATTTCAGATTCCTGTAGCCACCACATCTCTTCTCATAGATAAGCCACTAGCTCCCTAGCTAGTTTATTTCCATTATGTCTGTAAATTTCAGTTATTTGATATTAATGAAATGAAGTGTTATTTCCACTGCATTTTTACATTTATGGTTATAAGTGTATTTTGTTGCATTCTTTCATAAATCCAGATCAGTGGTATCAGAGCAGTTTTCTCTTTCTCGATCCTTATTTCCATGTCCCCAACAAGGTTGGGGTATAAGGAGTTAGGGCTCGATCTGGTTGAACCTTTGCAAGATCAGCCTCGCAAACCCTGACCGCCGCCCACAAGGGATGAAAATAAATATAAGGGAGCACGAGATCCTATCAAAATATTTCTCAAAGAGGCCCTCAAAAAATAAAGGAACACAATGATAGATAAATCTGCTCATATCCTTCAACAACTGCCCATTGGCAGCGCATTTGCATCCAACAACCACTCGGGAGGCGCAACTCCTTTTAAGGTACAAGTAAACTTTGACATTCCCTTATTTGAGGGGAAAATAGATACAAACACTGTAGATAGATGGTTGAATTTATTAGAAGGATATTTCTCAATTCATGACTTTTCCAACCGAGAGAAAATTATTTTTCACTCCTCAAAGCTACCCCCCATGTCAAGGACTGGTGGGAAACCTATTGTCAGAAAAAGGATGAGGGGGAACCCTCTCGATTCTATGCCATACCCACTTGGAATTATTTCTGAGATTCCACTAAGGAATAATATTATCCCGTGGGGAGATATGAGGACAAGTACATACAATGGACTACACTGCGACAACAAAGAGATCAAGATGTACATGAGCTGATGAATCTCTTCCATACCCTGTGCACAAATTTGGGTATCAAAGATTCGAAGAAACATTTGGTGCTGAAGTACCATAGTTTTCTACATAGACACATTTAGGAGGAAATGGATTTCCTTGACATCTCCTCGCTTGGTATGACATGCCGGTATTCTGCCAAGATTGAGTAGAAATTCAAATAGAAGAAGCGATACTTTGGATCTACGAATCAAAAGCAAGGGAAAGGTGCCCCCAAACTGCAAAAAAAAGGACAAAGCCAAGGCATGGAGGCCCAAGAAAGCCTACCAAATCTGCAAGCAAAGAACAACACCACAAAGCCGAAGAAGGACACGGGAAAGTGGTGTGAGTTTCATAAGAGCCCCACTCACAACACAAGCGAGTGTCAGGCCAAGCAGTCAATGGTGGCCGAGATTAGGGCTTTTGAATCAGATGCATGCTCCGACTCTGAGTCAAGAACCGACAAGGGGAATGATAAAGGGAAGCATATTATTTATGTGGATCCCAATGCCACTGTTTCCATTGCAAAGATCCAGAAGGAGGAACTAGAAGGTATAGAGGAGGAGAAGCATCTCTTCCACTCTCAGATGTGGGTAAAGGGTTCCCCACTATAGTTCATTGTCGACAGTGGGAGCCAAAAGAACCTCATTTCAGTAGAGGTAGTGAAGCATTTAGGCTTGCTAACCATAACACACCCACATTTGTACACCATCGGGTGGCTTCACCAAGGACAGGATCTTCGCATCAGCCAGTAGTGTTGCCTTCCCTACAGCATGAAGCCCTTCACAGATGAGGTATTATGTGACATTGCTCCTCTTGGTTTTTTTAATGTATTATTAGGCCAACCATACTTATGGAAGCGAAATGTTGTGTATGAGTCTCGACCTCACACTGTTATTGTTACTTTGGGAAATAAGTTGTACAGGATACTAGAGGTACCACCACCTGCAACTATCTCTTTGGTTACTGCAAAACAATGCAGTAAGCTCATTTCCAAAACCTGGAAATTTGTTTCCTTGATGATCTGCCCTAGGGAAAGAAGAATATTGTAGGCATGACCTCTATACAGGGATCCTCCACACGACAACAACAAATGGACAAGGTCATGGAGGAGTACAGGGACATCTTCACCTCATCCACAGGGGTGCCTCTGCACTATCAGGTAAAGCACCCCATCGATTTGACCCCAGGTTTGTCGCTGCCCAATGGACCAATTTATCGGTGCTTTGTCCTGTAGAACAATGAAATCAAGAGGCAAATTCAAGAGTTGTTGCAGAAAGGTCACATCCGGTCGAGTTCATCACCCTGTGGAAGCCCGACCGTGTTAGCGCAGAAGAAGAATGGGACTTGGAGACTCTATATGTAGTATCGGGAACTGAACAAGATCATTGATCTGGATTTATGCAGGAACACAATAGAATACACATATAACCATAAATATAAAAATTTATCGGAAGTAACACCTCATTTCATTAATATCAAAGAACTGAAATTTACAGACATAATGGAAATAAACTAGCTAGGGTGATGATAGCTTATCTCTGAGACGAGATGTGGTGGCTACAGGCCTCTAAAACTGTGTTTCAATGAGACTTAAAGGCCTATATATTATTTAGAAAAAATGGAAAACCCTAAACATCTAAAAACCTAACCCTAGGAGATGAAACGCTAGAATGTGGGCCCCGTCGGGGTAAATTTGTACATCAATTTCCCGGGGTTGTAACTTTGGCATGCTATCTTCGTTTGACACACATGATATATCATTAGAAATATCTATCCAAGGACTACAAATGATGATAATGAATATCAATTATAGAATGGAATATATTCTCCAAAGAATTGATGCCCAAAAAATGTCGTTTAGGGCCTCAAAACAGCTCTGAAAGTTCAGGACCCGAAAAAAATGCTAAAAATAGTAAACTGTGCTATAATTAACGAAACTGAAAAACTAAAAGAAACAATTGTGGGGCCCCACATGGAATAGGTAGGTGGCCACCAATATCCACCTGGATCATCTCTCCAACTACTAGTAATGATGATGGCTGCTCTTCTACAACTGTGCCAGCACTGGTATCTGCCTCCTCATGCATTTCATGAATCATGCATGGGGATCCAAATGTCAGAACTCAAGACCATATAGCAAAGATGCAAGTGATCCTCCTCATGATGTAAGTACATCTGCATTTGGTGGTGGTGGTAGAGGCTCCTCCTCCTGAGCGATAATGAGGAAATCTTCCTTGGGCTATTCATGCACTATCTCCTCAATGATAGGAGATGTCACTATGTGAGATGTGTCTAGTTTCTTTCTACCATACCTCTTCTTCAGTATTAGAATAAAATATTCATAAGCAGAAACTTTCATATGGGACAAGTGATTGAACCACCAATCACTTGCTTCACCCTCTAGGTGAAGCGTTGTAATCTCCACAACCTCTCTTTCTGTTACAGGATATTGCAGAAAGAATGTAGCTAACTCTTCCCTCCAAGCCCTCAATGTACTTGTGGAATATCCATCAAATGTAGGCAATAATAATCTATGCCTCTTTCTTCTATTACTGCTTCGAGATGTTCTCTCCTCTTTGAGTTGCAAAAAATGTTGGAGAGTTATATTCTCCTTGAGAGCTCTAGGTTGTGCTTTGTACTTGGACCGATATTTACTTCGGGTCTCATGCCCCAAGTCTCCTTCATATTCAGACCATTCCTCTCTCTTATCAAAGAAAGTGGATCTAGTAGAATAATGTGAAGCTATTTTCTTGTCTGGTTGCTTCTCATGCTGATAGGAAGTGCTGGGACCTTCCTTGTCCAATATTATTCTCAGATCCTTCCTTTGCCTTTCTCTCATCATTTGATTGAACTCCTTGGAGAGATCTTGCAAATATCTAAAGAGAAGAGTGGCAAAAATACAATCCTCCTTCATGATATATCTCTACTATCTACTTCTTTTTTTGATGCAAAAGATGAAGTGTCCACAAGATGAGCCAAAGATCATGCTCTGATACCACTGTAATATCCCAAAAGGGAGAATTTAGTAATATTAAAACACAATATAAGTAATGCAGCAAAGTAAAAAATTAATATAAAAAAAAACATTAGAATGTACATAATAGTTGTGCCATCTTATTATATTGGAGGTGGAATAAACACTACAATAGTGCTCAAAATATGAGACACTCAAGCCAAAGAGAAGGCCTAGAATGACCCTGAAATGATCCCACAAGAGGGACTGCGTAACTGTTGGACTGCTGGAGGGAAAACTGCATTGTCCCTATTGCAACTGCTAGGAATGCAACTATCGGCAAAATGTAAAGTTAGATCTAGGTAGTTTTGGAGCTCCGATGATGTTGAAAGTATAGATCCTAGCTCTATGATGTTTACCTAAGATAACCCAGAAAGGATTTTCCAGATCTATCAATCTAAGAAAATCACCCTCTTAGGGCTTCACTATACAACTGTTGGGTACGTAGATCTAAAGCATAATCTGATGAAAGATGGCTGCACTAAGATGTACAATTAGATCTATGCTTGAAGGGTTGATCCCTTCACTAGATTCTTGGGCTAAAAGCTCAAGATCTAGCTGCTCTTTCCTCCTCCACTGAATATGGTTGTTGAATACTCAAAAAATTTAGAAAAATTCATTGTCAAGGAGGGAGAGGCTCAAGCCTACTACTAGTTGTGCCAATTCATCTCAATGATGGTGGAAATAGTGAATGAAAAGTGAGGAGATGGTCCCTCATAGGATTTCTAGCTGAAATACTAGAAACTTCCTACCTCCTTCAGATCTAAAACACTGAACTACGCAATCCTTGAAGGCACTGTTGCTGGATGGAGGTAAGATACAATGGCTTGAATGTTGAATATAGATCTGTTGCTCCTAAATGGTTGAACATGAAGCACAAGGTGAACAGATGAATCCTCCATCGGTTTCCTAGTTGGAATTCTAGAAACAACCTCTTGAAGATGGCAACAATGCCTAATGATGAATGTAGCTCAATAGAAAGCTTCCCAGAGTAGGCACTCGAAGTCCCCCGTGGGTAAGGGTGGGATTCCCGCTCGGGAACACCCTGTGTTATACATCACTGTAGACTTAGCTAAACAACATAAGTGTGCATAGAAATGTCAAATGAAAAATCTAGATCTAAACAGATCAATAATCAATAATATAAAGCTTTCCTTCTATTGTGCCTTCATCTTCATTATATATATTATGAGCCTTCCATAGCCTAGGCCCACCTCATAACTGCGCTGCTTATGTGGCCACTAGCCTCCATGAAGACTGTGTTGTCTCTCTATGATCTCCATCATGTCTGCATTTAATTCCCACTCTCTCCATCATGTGTGCATTAGATGCACCATTTCCTCCACTATCTCATCATAAGTTCTTTATGATCTTACTTTGAATGCACTATGATCTCAATTGACCTTCTCCAAGATCTCCATGATTTTACATTAAAGATCCATGATCTCCACTCTTCCTTCTATAAGAAGTTTCTCCACTACTCCATAATGTAGATCTAGATCTAAAATATCCACATACACAAATCAAAAGTGGATTTTATTCATCAATTGGGTTTGTCGGTCCCTCCACCCTCTTATTTACTTAATTAATTATGAAAATTAAGAACTCTAATATTCCAATTATCTTGTGGAAAATTTGGGAATACTACAATGATCAACTGTCCTATCCTCTTTAGCGGTCCCATCCATTGGGTTCTTATGGATAAATTTGTTGATATATATATATATATATAGATAACTAATAATTATAACTATATTATAAACTCATAATTAATTAATTAAAAAAAATTGTAAAGGTATTAAGGATTACCAAGGAAGACATTGTGAAGTTTTTTTTCACAAAGGAAAAATTCGTAATTTTATTAATGAAAATAAAATTACATGTTACATGTGCTAGTAATTGTCAGTCAAGACAGGCTAGTATGCCGCAAGTAAAAAATACACGGGTAGAAATTAAGATTTTCTCCCTTTTTTCTTTTCAACCTTTCGCCAACCACCTTGTGTAGGCATGGTCGATATAAGGGCAAGCTGGTTTTCTACTGTGGTTGCTCCAATGTCCTTATCTGAGTCCGAAGTATCTGAAGTGTGTAGTATTTTATTCCCCCCATTATTCGGTGCCTCTGGTTCTGATACCGGCCGCGCCATGGTGGTGTTGTCCAAAGTATCTTACATTCTATGATCTTGTGAATCTGGTGTAGTTGTTGGCTGTATACTCGCCTCTGGGATGGTGTCTGTTAGCCACCTATAAAAATTTTTATAGCCAAAGGTGGCTAAAAATTTTTTGGAGCCTTCAAGGAACAAATTGTGTTGCTAAAAAGTGTTGGCTCTTGAAGACTCTTGAAGGCCTCATGCCTCTGTCCAAATCTTCACTGTTGTTCCCTTTTTTACATACTCAGAATTTCTGTTGTTTCCATAAGTGAAAATACTGCTGCAAAATCATCATTTTTCCCCTTCCTCCACTCAAAACTAACCTTCATTTTTCTCCCCTTTTTCTCCATAAAATTCCTCTATTTTCATGATTCCTCTTCTTCCATTCATGAAAATCATTTTCCATAGTTTAAAACTCATTTTTAAACTATACAGAAACCCCCAAATCCATTGAAAACTCTGAAAAAATTCATAAAAATAAGTTTTTATTACTAAGGACTTAAACCCCCTTGGGCTAAGTCCTAAACCACTTCCCCTACATGCCCACGCCTTACAAACCAGGCGCTAAATCCCTCACAGCGCTTATCGCATCGCAAAAGTCCAAGTGCGCAAGTCTTTTTTCCATGTTTAAAAAGGTTCCGATGCGATTAAGCCCATGTATATACCCCCCGATCGTATTATTTCTTCATACAACCCATGGGCCCACAATCGGGTGCTAAATCATTGTGAAAATCCATCTCTGATCCATTATTTCCTTTGTAAAATAAAAAAACCCATTTATCCAAAGTCTCAGTCTAATGCGCCCATACAACGATTTTTTAAATGAAATGGTTAGATTAAAAAGACCCGAAGCGCAATCGCATCAGAGTAATTCACAATGGGTTGATTGTAAAGACCTGCATCAAACTTTCCGATGTGATTGGGTCACATATATATTCCGCCACCAAAACCTTTGTTTTATTTAGATTTTTGAGTTTTCATACATTATAAATGGTTTCTGCCGGTTCGCTTTAAAAGCAATCCCCGTCATTGATCGTAAGCCGATCAGACGGTCAGCGCTTAATCGCATCGCATGTTTTTTGCCGAGCGCATTAACATAATTCCTCCTTTGATTCCGATCCTCCGATTGGATCTGGACCATCCACGTGTCCAGATCGGACGGTCCCAGATTGTTCCCGTAGTATTTCATCGCCCTCCGCCTTCCACCAAAGGGTTTTCAAAACCAATCACCACCATTGATCATTGCGCGATCAACGGTTCCGTCTTATTCTCCCCCCTTCTCTCCTTTAACCTTCTCTTGGCTGATCTCCACCATTGGATGATGCCATCCAATGGCCATGCTCCTCCCTATGCCTTCTAAATCAGTAAAACCCAAAAACGTAGGATTTTATAATGTGTGTGTGTATTGTTGCAGATGATTAATGGTTATCCATTGTAATTGAAGAAAGTCCGAAGGCCAGGAAAGACGTTTCCCGTGCCTTTGATTCATTAAGGGAGAAACCATTCACGGGGCTCTACTCCATGTCTCGTCAATGTTTCATGAGGCATTGATGCCATACAAACCCTGCGCGGCCTGCACATCGACAAGACATTGTGATTTTAAATCACAATTAAAAGAATATCAGTGTTGAACATGGAACACACCAGAACAGAAGGATTGAAGATAATTTGGGGATTACGGCTAAGAATGATTATCAAAAGCCTAATCCCCAGAATTAAAACACAGTTAAAAGAAAATCATAATTGTTTTATCTGACAGAAAGGCCTCCACCTCTACACCTGAGGAAAATTGATTCCTCTCAGCTACCACAAAGCCACCTGTGCCTCAAAGCATTCAAACAGAGGCCGAAGTTATTGTTCGAAATCAGATATTTTCCTCAACGCAACTGAACAGTTAATTTTTCTGAAATAATTTAATGACAAAAATATCAGCAGAGTTTCTGTAACATAACGCGGAGCCTTAAAATTCAACAAGAGCTCCCACCGAGCTTAAAATATTTAATGTATATCAATTAATACAGTGAAACACCTGTAAAATTCTTCATCGAGCCCCTCAAAGGCCGAGAAGTCATCAATCTGTATTAATTGTCCTGAGAAATCTTTTATCAGATCTCACCTCCTCATTCTTCTATAAATACTTCTGTAGAAGATGAGATATTGTTGGTTGCAGAACTTTGAAATACATTTTGAGCTTAAAAATTATGATTGTAAATAGTGTTCACTGGCCCTTGGAGCTCTGCTTGCGATAGATAAGTTAGGCTGAGGTGAGTAGATGATTTCTAAACTAAAGCATTGGAATTAAAGCTGTTACTGGTTTGGAGCATCAATACAAGTTGATTTATGGGATCCTGGACTATGTTGACGGTGATTTTTTTCTCATTGTAACTTGTTATTTTGTTTCTGTTTTCACTATGTTTCATCTTCTCTTATAAATAACAACATGCATAGAGTTAGGACCTACTGTATATTAGTACCCTTCTCTGACTGAAAATATTTATTTACATGTTTTCTTCCAATCTGTGTTATTTAGGAATGATTTAATTCAGTTTAAGCATAGGAATGCTGGCGTTCCCTCATCTTATTGCCTTAGCTGAATATTATTCTTGAATGTTATGTTCAGTATTAGATAAGTAGAGATGAACTAAGGAATATATGGTGTGCCCTGGTCCTAGTTTTATCCCCAAAGACTGTCTGAATGTTTCCCTTGGAATGTGTTAAAAGCTGGCTAGTTTAGAAGTACTTACCAGATCTTACGCCATTTTGTGTTATCTTTGTGTTTGTCTTGAAAGTAACCAAGTAAAGTAGAGCTAGGAGAGGATTTGTGGTGAGCCCGGCCCGCTAGTTTCTACTCCAACAGTTGCCTTCAAGTTTCCCTTTGTTTTAAAATGTTTTCTATTGAAAGTGTATCAAAGGCTGGCTAGTTTAGAAGTACTTACAGAATCTAGTTTCCTTTCATGTTTTCTTGATATGTCAAAGGCATTAGTTTAATAGCACTTACAGGATCTTGAAATTTTGATCTTTGTTCTCCATGTTTAAATCAACCTTCTTATTGCTACCCATTTCTTCCATAAATCAACTTTAAAAGAGATCCTTAGACATAGATGACTTGCCCATGAGACCACTCTTGCCTCTTGCTGTTCCAGTCAGGACCTAATGTATGACTCCAGAGCCCAATGGAATAAAACCTGCAATTATCTATCCTCCTGGCCAAAGCTTGTTCTATTTTCTTGTAACTTCACACCTTTGAAACTCTTTGCATTTAGGACTTTCTACCTCAAACAGTAATCATGCTCAACCATACAAAAACAAAACAAACCCTCAGCCTTCATAACTAGCCTAATATCATTACCCCAAAGTTCAAAGACAAATCCATCTTTGCACTTATTGGAGAGATCCCTCTTCGGATTCAGGAGGGCTAGATCCTAGAATCCCAAAGTGGTTGAAATAATGTTGTTTCTGTGATTGGACTTTTTCAATCTTACTAATTACAGATTCCTAACATTTCTGGTGACTCCGCTGGGGACCGAACCCAGAATCTTTTGCATTTTAAGGTAACCATAGGATATCAGAGATTCATTCCAAATAACCTTTGCTATATTAACCAGTTGAGCCGCCAGCAACTAACATTTATGGTGACTCCGCTGGGGAACTAAATCGAATTTTCATCTTAGTTTCCTTTAGAAATTTCATAAACCCTCGTGAGTAAAAAGCAGCCTTTTCAAGCACTACCAAGAAATGGTAATCATGGTGAAACTTGTTTGAATCAGTGAAAAACTAGGCAAACCCTAGGATTCTCATAAGTCTTTATCTAACCTTGAAAGATCAGCTGGCTTAGCCATAAGAGTAGACTGTCTTTGTCTCATAACCACAGCTAAGTTTTGAAACAGAGTTAGGATATTCTTAGAAACCACACAACTGAAAAATAACTCAGAAAACCTAAAAATATTTCAGATTGGTATCTAATAAACATGGTGGTGGACCATAAAACCTTTTACCTCCAAAAGAGCTAAAATCTTCCACTTGGTGACTCCACAATCCTTAACAGACCTTAAGACTCCACTGGGAAGAACCCTTATCATTATAATATCATTCAAACTCAGTTAGAGGACTAGAGGATTGAATTTGTGAAACAGAATTAGTTGACCTCTTAAAGACTGTCATATCTGGTTGGACTTTTCTTGTTTAAATTTGGGTCTAAAACACAACATAGTGGCTTCTAGAAAGATTCATACTAGAGCCTATCCTGACCCTGATTCACCTGAAATAGTTGGTAACCCAGAAAGTATCCTTAGGAAGTCTCCTAAGATTAAATTATCAACTGTTTTCAGATCACCCTTGAGAGCTAATTCAGTTCCTGAAAATCTTACAGCTCTACAACAATCACAAGCTAACTTAGTAAATCCATTTAGAACTAGGTCATTTGATGATATAATTCAGTTAGACTCTGAGACTTCACTTTCATCCCTGGACACAAGTGAACATCCTGGTAGTAGAGAAACAACACATCCTGATTTGCATTTCCTTCACAATTTAGGTGTCTCTCATCCAAGATCAGCTCAGCAATCTACTGTTGTTCCATCCACATCCCTTCATCCTTCATTCACTGTCCAAACCACTCCACTTCAGCCCACTTTTCCTCTTGTTAATCCACCTCTTGTAAATCCACCTACACCACATATCATGGCAGCATGGTATGCTCCCTTAGTCCTTCCTATACCATTAGTCAACCTTCCACAGGACTATCAGTCCAAAATTTCATTATATGATGCTAGTAATGCTACAACTACATCACAACATGTGGATAAGATGAATGACTACTTTGACATAAATGAAATCGATAATGATTCTATCAAGCTTAGATTATTTTCTCAAAGTCTGGGGGGAGAAGTAAGAAAATGGTTTAAAGGTTTAACCCCCCATAGTATCAATGATCTCTAAGCCTTCCATCAGGCATTCTTAAACAAATGGGAAGTGAAGAATAATCCTCTCCAAGTCCTTTCTGACTACAAGGACCTCCATAGAAACACTAGGGAAAGCGTGCAAGCTTATTGCACTAGATTTAATAGTGTGTATAATGCCCTTTCCCCAGATCTAAAACCTCCACAAGGCTCAGCTTTAAAAAAAATTTCTGAAGGGTTTGACCCTGAGATGGCCTATTAGCTGAGAGATAGAGATATTGCAACTCTTGAAGAGATGAAAAAAGGAGCTCTTGCTGTGGAATTCAACTTGATAGAGAAGAGAGCAAGAATGAAAAATGAGAAGAGAGTGTCTTTTAGAGAGGAAAACACACCTTCTACTTCCAACTCAAAGATGGAGAGAATGATGGCAGAGATGATGAAGAAAATGAGCATCCTTGAGAGAGCACAAGCCAGTCAAAGCCAAAATACTCCTCAAAATAAAAACCAGAACTAGAATCAGAATTTCAGAAGGAACCAACCTCCAAACAGACCTAGGGAAGATGATCAACAGATCACTCCTCCCTTTCATCAAAACTATGTAAGTGAGGTTGAGGAAACAGATGAGATAACAGAGGAAGATAATATCAACATGTTGGGGGTAGATAATGATGAATTTGAGATTCATTATGATAGAAAACAAGGTCTATACACACCTTATGATGACAAAAGAGATGATGATGAAAGTTATTATCAAGACATGGAAAATGTCATCATAGAATCTCAAAGAGAATATGATCTTAGAAGAAAAACCAGTCAACAAACCCTCGACAACAAAACCTCTGATAAATCTTCACAAAACAGCACTACAACCAAGCCCAAATTTGTCAAACAAAAGGACAAAACAGTGGCTATTAATTCTGACAATGGTAAAGAGAAAAGCACTCAAAACAATGAAAAACAGAGTGCAGACATTAGTAGTACTAACATCTCAACTAGTACTCCTGTTAAAACCATTTTGTCAAATGTAAATAGGACAAATTAGCAAGCTGATATTGCTGATAGAGTGACAGCTAATAAGGCTGAGACCAACACTTTAAAGAGTCAAATTCCTTTCAACCTGGAGCAGGAAATTTCAAAGATCAAAATCTCTGTTCCCTTGACTAAGTTAGCTGCCCAGCACGTATTTAGGACCCAAATTTTGAAGGCTTTAAACATAGAGGACTTTAATGACACAGTCAATCTTAAGGATGATCAACCAGAGCTGATTTTTGGCCCTAAGATTGAAGGTAGATATCAAGAGGGACCTGTTCCTCCCTTTTATGTAAGTTTAAATGTTCATAACAAGATTTTGCATAACGTTATGCATGATTCCGGGGCTTCTCATAATTTAATGCCTAAAGCTATAATGGAGAGCCTTGGTCTAGAAATCACCAAACCTTACAAAGATCTTTATTCCTTTGATCGAGCAGAGTAAAATGTTTAGGATTAATCAAAGACCTCTGTGTTAACTTAGCCCAAATTCCAGCCAAATGCTTAGTAATGGATATTGTTGTGGCTGATGTGCCCCCAAAATATGGAATGCTATTATCAAGATCTTGGGGGGCTAAGTTACAAGGGACTATGCAGATGGACATGACCTATGAGACTATCCCTGTTTTCAATCAGACTATAAGACTTTATAGGGAGTCCCATATGCAATACACAGTTACAAGCCAAGACAGACCACAGAACTCTCACCTTTATTCTGTAGACACGGGCCTGGATTCATTTATCCTTTTTAATGAAGAAACATTGGATGAAAAAGTAAATTTAACAGATTTTATGGCCGATAGAGAGGAGGAGGTAAACACCACAGGACTGTCAAAACAGTTTTATGAACCGTTAAACAACAACGAACCAAATATGGGTCTTGAACTACAAGTCATGCCTCCTTTTCTTTTAAACCTTGACACTCAAGAAAACGTTCCTCCACTTAACGAAAAACCTGAAGAGTCAAAACGAATTCAATTAAGTGCCGCTAATCATGAACAATTAGAAAGCATAGAAATTGAAGAGGATGGTAACCAAATAGACGAAATCAAAAACAGTCCTCTATGGAGTATGTATTTTGATGGGTCATGTGCTAGAAATAACGCTGGTGCAGGTTTCTGAATTTGCAACGCTGAAAACAACCACACAGAATGTGTTTCCTGTAAATTAAACGTTTGGTGTTCAAACAACATAGCCGAATACGAATCCCTACTTTTGGGCTTACATTTGTTGAAAAATTTAGGAGCCAAAAGAATCAATGTACATGGGGATTCAGAGTTAGTAATTAGGCAAGTTAATGGGGAGTATAACGTAAATCATCCCAGACTTAGGGCCTACTAAAACGATGTCATGGACCTTTTAAAAACATTCGAGGAGTCCAAACTAATTTTTGTCCCGAGAAAAAGAAATATTGCGGCCCACAATTTAGCCTTTGCAGCTAGGACATGTTTAATGCCATATGAAACTAAAGACTGCATAACTCAGATAAAATTCAGACTAGTCGTGCCTGATAAAAAAAAACACTACCAAGTTTTCGATGGGGATAAACAAATAGAAGACTTCATGCAACTCAGAAATGAATTTGAACTACACAGTTCGGACTCAGATTATGAGACAGATTGCAATGAAGAAAATTTCCTTGGTGAAGAAGAACCATCTCCTGAACCTGTTAATATTAACATGCTGTCAAGAAAAATAAAATAAAAAACAGAATTGAATGCAGAGTTAGAAACAGAGGAGTTAGAAACTCTGCACTCTAAAGATGAAAGTTTGCCTAAGGGTCTGACCCCCTTAGAAGAGTTTTTCAATTTTAACGATGTGGCAAATAAACCAAAACTAGAACCTGCAGAGACTGAAGTGGAAGAGTGCAATATAGGAAGTGAACTTAAACCCATGATGATTAAACTATCTAAGACTTTACTAGCTCACATTAAACTCAAATACATAGAGTTGTTTAGATAATTCTTTGATGTTTTTGCATGGAGTTACAAAGATATTAAATCCTATGACATTGAAATAATACAGCACAAAATCCCTCTCAAAGAAAACCAAAAACCATTCAAACAAAAACTGTGTAGAATAAACCCTGTTCAGTTGCCTTTGGTTCAGAAGGAGATCATGAAAATGTATGATGCTGGTATTATTTTCCCTATTAGATATTCTGAATGGGTGTCTAATCTGGTGTCAGTTAGGAAGAAAACTGGAGAGATCAGGCTTTGTATAGACTTTAGAGACTTAAAAAAAGCTTCATTAAAGGACAACTACCCTTTACCTAAGATGGATCATATTTTACAAAGGGTGGTGGGGTCTAGGAGAATTTCTTTGCTGGATGGCTATTCAGGGTACAATCATATCTTAGTCTACCCTGCTGATCAATTAAAGACAACCTTTACTACACCATGGGGCACTTTCATGTATGTGAAAATGCCCTTTGGTCTAATGAATGCTGGAGCAACTTTTCAAAGAGCCATGGACATAGCATTCTCGGAGGAACTGGGCTTCTTCATCATTATATACCTTGATGATGTCACTGTGTTTTCAAAAACAGATGAAGAGCACTTAGAACATTTAAGAAAAATTTTCGAGAAATGCAGAAAGTTTGGAATATCTTTAAACCCTAAGAAGACACTATTTGGTCTCCAAGAAGGTAAACTTCTTGGGCACATTATTTCAGAAGAGGGTATAAAGATAGATCCAAAGAGGATTGAGGCCATATTGCAAATCTCTCATCCTCGAAACATCAAGGAGTTGCAATCCTTCATTGGAAAGATTAACTTTTTGAGAAGGTTCATCCCCAACTTGTCTGAGCTCCTTATGAATATCACAAACATGTTAAAGAAGGAGCAAGGGGTAAAATGGACCTTGGAAGCAAAGAAGTCTTTTGAGCTGGTGAAACAAGCGTTAACCAAAGCACCAGTTCTAATAAGTCCTATTTTTTCAAAATATTTTTATATTTTCTCATTTGCATTAGAACATACCATAGTTGTTGTCCTTTTACAGAAAAATCGACAAGGACAAGAGCAACCTATTGCTTTCTTTAGTAAGTAATTGAGGGATGCCCCTCTGAAGTATAACATTATGGAGAAGCAAGCTTTTGCTTTGGTTAAAGCTTTGAAAGACTTCAGAGTGTACATCCTTCACTCACACATCATTGCCTTTGTCCCAAACTCAGTTGTTAAAGACATTCTAACACAAGACCCAGATAGTAAGAGAGGTAAGTGGATTGTTGTTATTCTTGAATGCGATTTAGAGATAAAACCCACTAAACTCATCAAAGACCAAGGTCTAGCTAGATTAATGGCTGAATACAATTTTGAAGTTCTTGATATTAATATGATTGATGCTTTGGATGACCAAGAAGGATTCTCAACTTCTATTGTTGAAGAACATTTTATGAATTCTCCTTGGTATGTTGATATTATTTACGTTTTGCTTAATTTGAATACACCTCCTGATTTGACAAAGACAAAGGCAAGGTTCCTAAAGTTAAAGGCTGTAAACTATTGCATTATAGATAAATGTCTTTATTGGAAAAGTGAAAGTGGTCTATTGCTTAAATGTTTACCTGAGTTTGATGCAGAGAAGGTTAAGCACGAGTTCCATGAAGGAGAGTGTGAAGGTCATTTATACTGGAAGGCAACAGCCAACAAAATTTTGAGGGTTGGTTTCTATTGGCCTACTCTTTTTCCTGATATACACAAGATGATCATTGCTTGCCATAAATTCCAACTTTTTGAAGGCAAAAGAAAACTGCTACCCCTGCCTCTGCATCCAATCACTGTTGAAGCCCCTTTTCAACAGTGGGGACTTGACTTCATAGGAGAAATCCATCCACCATCCTCTGCCTAGCATAGATGGATTCTCACTGCCACAGAATATTTCACCAAGTGGATAGAAGCCATTCCTTGTAGGCAGGCAAATGATTCTGTTATTATAAAATTCATGGACACTAACATTCTCTCCAGATTTTGCTGTCCTACCAAGATCATCATTGATAATGCAGCAGCATTTGGATCAAAGAAGATGGTTGAATTCTATCACAGATATCATATAACATTTGGGAATTCCACGGCCTATTACCCTCAAGGTAATGGACTTGCAGAATCCTCAAACAATATTTTAGTGAACATAATCAAGAAACTGTTGGAGGATAACAAGAAGTCTTGGCACACAAAGCTTTTTCATGCACTTTGGGCTGACAGATTGACATTGAAGAAATCTATTGGCATGCCACCTTTTCAGCTTGTGTATGGTACTGATGCAATTTTTCCAAATAGCCTTGGTGTACTAGTGATGAAGTTGATTTAAGAGTTTCAAACTAAAGATAATGACATGATCAGAAGAATAAATCAGACCATTCATCTTCAGCTAATCAGAGAAGAGGTATATATAAAATCATTGCAGAAGCAGGTCAGCATCAAAAATCTTTTTGACAGAAGAACAAAGGCCAGCAATTTCAAAGTTGGGGACAAAGTTTTAAAGTGGGACTCAAGGAGGGAAGACAAGGGAAAGCATGGAAAATTTGACAACTTATGGCTTGGCCCTTACTCTATTCATTCAGCTGTAGGTAACAATGCCTAATTTTTACAAGATTTGAATGGAGCAGAATTTTTTGGGGGTCCTATCAATGGCAGGATGCTTAAACATTACTTCTCTTGATCCGTGACATGTTCTGAAAGCCTTTTTATCTTTTTTCTCATTATAAATATCTCATCCACCATTGCATTCAAAGTTATAAAAATAAAAAATACAAAAAAATGAAAGAAAAGAGGGCAGATTGTGAAAACAAGAAAGTTACATCCCCATACCAAAAAAGAGAAACAAATCTGAAAGTGTGCTAGCTTAAATGCCACTCCTAAAAAACACACTTCTAGTTAGTCAAATAGCCTAATCTTGATTAACTAGTTTTAAATTTTCTATTGATAGGATAGTGAATTCGATCTGCCAAATTGTTTAATCTTGGCTTATCAGTAGATAGTTTAAGATAGAAATTAAAGGTTCAAACAAGCTCAAAATTTGAACCTAAGCTTCCAAGGAGAGATGACTCAAATCTATTTCAAAATTCTGAGTCCAAAAAGATGTAAATCTGGTTCTAACATGCTCAAAATCTGAACCAGAGAACAAGGAAGAAACATCTCAAACAAGAGTCAAAACAGAGTTGTAAAAGGATGAAGGAAGTGCTTTGAATTTTCAGATCTTAAGCCTTCCATTTTGTTTTAAATTCTCTGCAAAATAAATTTCTATGTGCAGCTTGTCTTTTATGCCATGGACCAGCTTTAAGTTAGACTGTTTAATCCTGACTCAAATGCTTTTAAATTTCTGTTGTAGAATTTAGAGAATAAAAATCTGTTAGATTGTTTAATCCTAACAGATTAGTAGATTAGGTATAGAATCGTGTGGGCTCAACTGTTTAATCTGAGTCCATGGAGAAATAAGGAGTAGAATTAGATAATTTTTATGCTTTCAAAAGAACAAAATATTGTGAAAAGAGTTTTCCAATCAAAGTGCACTGTAATGAATAAACAATTCTAGATCAGTAGGATTGGGTAGGTAGAAAGCTTGTATTGATGAAGATCCATTGTTTTTATGGCTGCTAATATGTTTTCAGAGCAAGATCATCCCAGCAAAGGAAGGGCAGCCCAATGGATGAGGCACAGGTCAGCCTCCCAGAGAACACAATGGATGTGGCACAGGTCAGCCTCCCAGAGAATGCAAGTCTAAAGTTCTTGATGCCTTCAAGAAGGCACCATCCCCAAGTGGAGCCACTGTTAGCCACCTATAAAATTTGTTATAGCAAAAGGTGGCTAAAATTTTTTGGAGCCTTCAAGGAACAAATTTTATTGCTAAAAAGTGTTGGCTCTTGAAGACTCTTGAAGGCCTCATGCCTCTGTCCAAATCTTCATTGTTGTTTCCGTTTTATACTCAGAAATTCTGTTGATTTCATGAGAAGAAACCGCTGCAAAAATCATCATTTTTTCCCTTCCTCCACTCAGAACTAACCTTCATTTTGCTCCCCTTTTTCTCCATAAAAATCCTCTATTTTCATGATTCCTCTTCTTCCATTCATGAAAATCATTTTCCATTGTTTAAAACTCATTTTTAAACTATTCTGAAACCCCCAAATCCATTGAAAACTCTGAAAAATTCATAAAACACAAGTTTTTATTACTAAGGACTTAAGCCCCCTTGGGCTAAGTCTTAAACCACTTCCCCTACATGCCCACGCCCTACAAACCAGGCACTATGCCCATCAAGCGCTTATCACGTCGGAAGTAATCCACAATGGGTTGATTGAAAGACTATATCAAAAGTTCCGATGTGATTGAGTCCCTTTATTATAACTCCGCCCCCTCCGCTTTTCATTCCATATAACCTTCACCCGGGACCAAGTGATAAGACTCCAGAGGCGCTAATCGCATCACAAGTTTCATCGTGTGTTTGTTTGTTCCCCCGACGCCATCCCTCCGATTCATTTCACCGCTGATCCGATCCTCGCATCAACGTGTCATCGCTTACAGCACGCAAATTTTTTGCCACATTAACATAATTCCTCCACTGATTTCGATCCTCCGATTGGATCTGGACTGTCCATGTGTCCGGATCAAACGGTCCTAGATCATTCCCGTAGTATTTCATCGCCCTCCGCCTTCCTCCAAAGGGTTTTCAAAACCAATCACCATCGTTGATCATTGTGTGATCAACAGTTCCATCTTATTCTCCCCCCTTCTCTCCTTTAACCTTCTCTTGGCTGATCTCCACCATTGGATGATGTCATCCAACGGCCATGCTCCTCCCTACGCCTTCTAAAGCAGTAAAACCCAAAAATGCAGGATTTTATAATGTGTGTGTGTATTTTTGCAGATGATTAATGGTTATCCATTGTAATTGAAGAAAGGCCAAAGGCTAGGAAAGACGTTTCCCGTGCCTTTGATTCATTAAGGGAGAAACCATTCACGGGGCTCTACTCCATGTCTCGTCAATGTTTCATGAGGCATTGATGCCATACAAACCCTGCGCGACCTGCACATCGACAAGACACTGTGATTTTAAATCACAATTAAAAGAATATCAGTGTTGAACACGGAACACACCAGAACAGAAGGATTGAAGATAATTTGGGGATTACGGCTAAGAATGATTATCAAAAGCCTAATCCCCAGAATTAAAACACAGTTAAAATAAAATCATAAGTGTTTTATCTGATAGAAAGGCCTCCACCTCTACACCTGAGGAAAATTGATTCCTCTCAGCTACCACAAAGCCACCTGTGCCTCAAAGCATTCAAACAGAGGCCGAAGTTATTGTTCGAAATCAGATATTTGCCTCAACGCAACCGAACAGTTAATTTTTCTGAAAGAATTTAATGACAAAAATATCAGCAGAGTTACTGTAACATAACGCGAAGCCTTAAAAGTCAACAAGAGCTCCCACCGAGCTTAAAATCTTTAATGTATATCAATTAATACATTGAAACACCTGTAAAATTCTTCATCGAGCCCCTCAAAGGCCGAGAAGTCATCAATCTGTATTAATTGTCCTGAGAAATCTTTTATCAGATCTCACCTCCTCATTCTTCTATAAATACTTCTGTAGAAGATGAGATATTGTTGGTTGCAGAACTTTGAAATACATTTTGAGCTTAAAAATTCTGATTGTAAATAGTGTTCACTGGCCCTTGGAGCTCTGCTTGTGATAGATAATTTAGGCTGAGGTGAGTAGATGATTGCTAAACTAAAGCATTGGACTTAAAGTTGTCACTGGTTTGGAGAATCAATACAAGCTGATTTATGGGATCCTGGTCTACGTTGACGGTGATGTTTTTCTCATTGTAACTTGTTATTTTGTTTATTTTTTCACTATGTTTCATCTTCTCTTATAAAGAACAACATGCATAGAGTTAGGACCTACTGTATATCAGTACCCTTCTCTGACTGAAAATCTTTATTTACATGTTTTCTTCCAATCTGTGTTATTTAGGAATGATTTAATTCAGTTTAAGCATAGGAATGCTGGCGTTCCCTCATCTTATTGCCTTAGCTGAATATTATTCTTGAATGTTATGTTCAGTATTAGTTAAGTAGAGATGAACTATGGAAGATATGGTGTGCCCTGGTCCTAGTTTTATCCCCAAAGACTGTCTGAATGTTTCCCTTGGAATGTGTTAAAAGCTGGCTAGTTTAGAAGTACTTACTAGATCTTAGGCCATTCTGTGTTATCTTTGTGTTTGTCTTGAAAGTAACCAAGTAAAGCAGAGCTAGGAGAGGATTTGTGGTGAGCCCGGCCCGCTAGTTTCTACTCCAATAGTTGCCTTCAAGTTTCCCTTTGTTTTAAAATGTTTTCTATTGAAAGTGTATCAAAGGTTGGCTAGTTTAAAAGTACTTACCAGATCCTAGTTTACTTTCATGTTTTTCTTAAGTGTATGTCAAAAGCTGGCTAGTTTAAAAGTACTTACCAGATCTTGGGCTGCTCTTTGTTCTCCATCTATTTAAATTCTCCTTCTTATTGTACCATTT
>JAXQQM020084315.1:330000-409989 GCA_034641835.2 Pinus albicaulis | reverse complement strand
ATGCACACAGATAATTGTCACATTTGTCATACATCCCCAAAAGTTACCATATAAAAAAAAATTTTATAACCTACCATTACCACGGTGAATATATTGTTAGAACAATAATCATACGGAATTTATAAACATATGACATCACTTGCTACAAGCTATAGTAGAATATAATATATATATATATATATATATATATATATATATATATATATATATATATATATATATATATATATAATTAAATATCCGGTACTGAATTCCAACAACATTATGGTTCCGGGGTGTATAATATTCTCGGCGCTATGGTAATTCATTAATACATGGAGTTCTGTGCTGTACTCATAACTTATCTCTGATATGGTTTTGCGTATTAAACAATGTATCGTTGCCATGTGTCCAAACTTCCGCTTGGAGAATTACGCCGATGGTATTGTTGGATATTGTGAATTACTGTAATCCGGTTTATGTTTAATACGTCAACTCCTATGTTACAATGAGTCCAACACCTGGGTTACTCTAAGCCCTCCCCATGGCTTCGCACTTAATGAAATTTAATTTTTCAGTGGTACTGCCAGCCAGGCTCGGCATAGCTATCCTCCCGGTGGCACTTTCCCTCTAGTCTTCTCCGCGAAGAGCTGCTCTGCAGCTCTAACTTGCCGATTTTTCATTAACGTGGTTTCTGGAGTTTTCTCTTTCAGTAGACAGGAGGGTAAGAAGGATTGCTTTCCGGATTTCATCGGCGCCCATGGCGCCAAGGGGATGCATGTTCGTAACCTTAGCACAGTCTCTTTTAAATTCAGATTATGTCGATACTCCACAGCATCCTGGTGAGGAGGAACGCATTTCATTTCTGGTTTCTTCTTTTCCTCCTCGGGTAAATTATCAGGTTGATAACTTGTTTGTTCTCCTTCGTTAAGCAGGTTCAGGTTTCAATCATAGTGCATGCAAATGGCCAGTGCCGAGAAACCACGAGCTTCCCACCTTTGGGGTCACTTTGTTCTCACCAGATGGGTTCTTTCGAGTTTCGGGAGGCGACGGTAAGTTTTGCCCTTATGCTCAACCCCCAGCCACCTACGCATCTGCACTTTTATAAACATGCTTTGCGTATGCTGACCTTTACCGACTCTAAACGATAGTGGCAGTGACATTCGGCCGTTCCTTCTTTTCTTTACAGGATAGTCCGAATTCTGGATGTCGACTCAGAGGTAAGCTACTTTTGCGATGACTACCCCGCATAGCTTCCGAGTTTACTGTTTAAATTTTCCATTACGGTAGTCCGCATCTTAATTCGATATTTAACTCCTATTCTGGAAACATTGCAGGTATGAACGGCCTCCTTCTTCATGCTGCAACTATCAAGTTTTCAGACTCCTAAACCAAAGCTAACTATTGGAAATCCATTCTCTCAGGTACTACTTTCCGTTGGCCGGAGGGAAGAGGTCTCTGGGTCGAACCCTTATCAAGGCTTCGACCTTCGACCGTCCCTATTAGTTTAGGGTTTGATTAAATGTGACAGAGTTTAGTTCCTCCGTTTATATTTACTCGGTGCTTGTGGATGACCCTTCTCCACCAGGTTTTTACGTTATGTTGGACTGTGCTTACGAAACATTAGTTTCGCACCATTGTTCATGTTTATCTTACTATTGTTATGGCCATTTCTATGGTCTATTTATGTTTCAGCGGTCATAGACAGTTATTATTTGACTGATAAATGTTATATATATATATATATTTATTCATGTTCTTCTGAAGATTAACTATACGCGATAGCTTGAATCTTGCATTCCGACCCTTATTCTACAGGGTTGCGGAAACCCTATTTCGGTACTCTGTTTGCATGCGTAGTTTTCATGGTCTTTTCAATGTTTTATTTCTATTTTGGCAAAAGCTTCCACTTTACATCTACTGTGTACTGGTTTACTTTCGTTCTCCGTATCTTGCAACATAATTGGAAAGATTCACAGTTTTCCTTGCTGACCTGTCGAGTAAAGGACACTTAACATAGTGTGGTTAAACAGTAGGCCATTACAATTCTTTACTGAAATCTTGGTTTTCTACTCGTTCTCTACCAGGATAGTTGTTACCCTGTAAATGAATGTTAAGTTTTCATTTCCTGTGCTTCCATTTGTTTCCTTTCATTCAGTCTATTATCTTACAGTTTTGCATGTAATAAGTAAGGATAGAAATGAATAAGAAAGAATCCAAATAATGCATCTTCTTATGGTTCCAACTTAAATAGAATCTTTCAGTGCCTCTTCCGAAATTAAACTTGAATGTAACTCTTAGCCAATGTATTTACAAACTGGATATCTTTAAATTTTCTAAAGTAATTCTGGAAATGAATAAAGATTATAGATGCTATAACTAAACTCCTTTTTTTCTACATTCATTTATAAGCATGGTACACTTCCCTTCTGTTTCTTTTACAATATAACATTAAGATAACAGCACAGCAGTACATATCTGTAATTCTATAGTGAAATATTTCGATTACATTAATTACTTATCACAGCAAGGATAAGTCTTGTCCAAAACATTGTCCACCCAACCTTGAGGAGGGTATCCGCGTCCTCCGCTTGCCCTAGCTCAGCTGATTGGTGGGAATAGGTGGATTAACCTGCGTGACCTCACCGGATATCAATTCAGTCTGTGATCAAATTTTGGCTTACACAAGGGGTTTCAAAGATATTTTCAGTCATACCACATTCGAAGAAAATACTTTCCCTCTTACTTGCATTCGAGAACCCCCTCCATCCCATAAGTTCCAACTTTATCCCATGAGGAGGAATGCTTTGTGTCTAACCACCATCTATTAGGAAGCAAACCTGTCAGCTCCTCTTCCTTTATTCATTGTTTTTCTTTTAAATAAATCAAAAATAAAATAAATAGGATTTTTGTCTTAACATATAACCATTAAGTCTTTCTTATCAGAAATTAAAAATAAACAAATTGTTTAAACTAGTTAATGCTAACTAATCTTTAATTGAGGCTGTCACATCTTCCCCCCCTGAGAGTAACACCGTCCTCGGTGTTTTCAGCCAGATCTTGCAAACAGTTCAGGGTAAACCTCCTATATAAACTTTTCATCCTTCCAAGTAGCTTCGTCCGGACCGAAGAGCTTCCATTGCACTTTCACCTGGACAACTACTCTTTTGCGGAGTTCTATCTCTCTTCGATCAAGTATACGTAGCGGCTCGACCAGAAACTCTCCATCCGGTTCTACCTGAAAAACAAGTGTTCTCAGTTAGTGCTGTATATAGTTATCAAATATATATATATATATATATATATATATATATATATATATATATATATATATATATATATTTTTTTTTTTTTTTCTTTTACCTGAACATTCTGCCAATAAATTACATGTTTCTCATCATGCACGTATCACTTTAACAACGATACATGGAATACATTATGCACTTTAATATGACTAGGCAGCGCCAGTCTGTAAGCTACTGGCCCCACCCTTTCCAGAATTTGGAAGGGTCCGCAGTAACGAGGGGCTAACCTGGCGCAAGAAGTCCACCTTAAGGTACTTCTTTTAGGCTTAATCCTGACATACACATGGTCACCCACTCCGAATTCGCGATAAGATCTTTTCTTATCTGCAAAGACCTTTTGTCGGTCCTGCGCGGCCTTCAAATTCTGCCTTATTTTTTTTACTTCAGCTTCTAGCTCAGCCAACATTTCTGGCCCCAACATTAATTTTGTCTCCGGACTGCTCCAGTTAATTGGTGTACGACACTGTCGTCCATATAACGCTTCGAAGGGACTCATTTTTAGAGACTCCTAATATCCGTTGTTATATGCAAACTCCACTAGGTGCAGGTAGTCCTCCCATTTAGTTGGCTGCCGCATTACATACATGCGCAGCATATCCTCCAAAACTTGGTTTACCCGTTCTGTCTGCCCATCCGTCTGAGGGTGATAAAAGCGATCTTGAAATATTGATACTAAACCTAAAAGCGAGGTCTTCAAAATGCGGAAGTAAATTTAACATCAGTGCAAATCACCGCCTTGAGTATACCATGCAACACGAAGATTTCTTTCATAAGTATATGCGCAATGTACTTGTCTTGTATGTGGATTACGGGTATAAAATAGATGAGATTACTTAATCTGTCCATAACCAGTATAATTGGAATCAAATGCAGCTGTGATGAGGAATAAAGCATAGCCAATCCCAAGGAGATCACTTCCCATTTCCATTCAGGAATGGGTATGGGCTGTAGTAGTCCTGCCGGGTGTCTTTGCTCCACTTTAACTTGCTGGCATTATAAACACTTGCTTAAGTATTCCGTAATGTCTCTGCGCATGCCTGGCCAGTAATATATCTTTCTAATTTCCGAAAGCATCTTTTGGTAGCCGGGATGGCCAGCATAGTTGCTTCGATGGTACTCGTCTAGGATTAACTCCTTGAGACTTACACGATTAGGAACATAAATTCTTCCTCGGAAAGTTAACATCTGCTCTTCGTTGCTTCCATATTTAGATGGCGCTCCTTGCTCTTTATCTTTTTCCATCTGCTGCCACAAAAACTTGTATTTTGGGTCCTTCCGTGCCTCTTCCTTTAACTGTTCGCTCAGCTGGCTTATGGGTTGGCTGAAGTACGTTGCATAGATCCCATGCAATTTCCTGCTCAGGGCATGTGCAAATCGGTTTTCTTTTCCTTTAACATGTTGTATATCCATGTTGAACTCACTCAAAAAGGCATTCCACCGTGCTTGCCGAGAGTTTAAATCTGCCTGCTTAAAATAACTGGTTAGACTGCTATGGTCTGTTTTAAGTACAAACTTTTTGCCCAGTAGATAATGCCTCCATACTCGGAGAGCATGTACTACTGCTGTAAGTTCTAGATCGTAAGCAGAGTATTTTTGTTCGTGTTCTCTTAACTTTCTGGACTCATAGGCTATTACCTTGCCTTCCTGAGTTAAAACTGCACCGACTCCCTCCTTGCTGGCATCCGTGCACACCTCGTAGTCTTTGCTGGGGTCGGCTACCCTCAGCACGGGTGCTGTGGTTAAAAGCTGTTTCAACCTTTCAAAGCTGAACTGACATTCGTTCATCCATTTAAAAAGTTTGCCTTTCTTTTGTAAGGATGTAATAGGATAGGCAATCCTAGAAAACCCTTCGATGAACCGTCTGTAATACCCTACCAGACCCATAAAAGATCTGATATCGTACACATTTTGGGGTACCTGCCACTCCAAGATGGTTTTAATCTTTTCGGGATCCACCGCTATTCCTTCCGCCGTCACCACATGACCCAAGTACTGGATTTCAGTTTTAAAGAAATCACACTTGCTGAACTTAGCATACAGCTGATGCTTCCTCAGCATTTCCAGTACTATCTTCAGATGCTGCTTATGTTCTTCTTCACTCTTGGAATAAATCAAGATGTCATCTATGAAGATCAGTACAAAGTGATCTAAGAATTGGTGGAAAATGCCATTCATCAACCTCATAAAGGTTGCTGGTGCATTTGTTAATCCGAATGGCAACACTACAAACTCATAATGCCCATATCTGGTGCGAAATGCTGTTTTGCAAATATCCTCATCCCTAACTCGAATTTGATGATATCCAGACCTCAGGTCTATTTTAGAGAACACCTTGGCACCTCTCACCTGATCGAAAAAATCATCAATTCTGGGTAGAGGATATTTATTCTTAACTGTCAGCTTGTTGAGTTGTCGGTAATCCATACACATGCGCAAAGTTCCATCCTTCTTTCTAACAAAAAGAACTGGTGCTCCCCAAGGTGACACGCTTGGGCGGATATATCCTTTATCTAATAACTCCTGCAGCTGCATCTTTAACTCTGTTAACTCTGGTATGCTCATTCTGTAAGGTGCTCTTGACACAGGAGTGGCTCCGGGTAGTAATTCAATAGTGAAATCAATTTCTCTTTTAGGTGGAAACCCTGGAATGTTTTCTGGAAATACATCCAGGAATTCCTGTACCACCAGAATATCTTGTATTTCTGTAGCTTTTCCTTTAGATTCAGCATACCCTACTTGAATGGCATATAACTGACATCCCTTCCGAATACACTTACTCATTTGAGATGCTGTTATGGGGTGTAAATGCATAGGCTTTTTAATTCCTTTAATCTCCTTACGCGTACCATCTTGCGCCCTGTAATAAATTGTATTTTCCTTACAGTCCACTAAGGTCCAGTGTTTTTCCAACCAGTCCATTCCTAGTAACACATCATACGATCCCAATGGTAGAATATTTAAGTCTACCTGTAGCTGTTGTTCTGCAACTTCTAGTATGCAATCAGCAATTTTCGCAGTTACTTTGTGTTTTGCTCCGGTGGCTAACTGAACTAACCATGAGTTTTTAAATTTCTGTTCTTTTAGTTTGCAAACTTCCACTAGTTTAGGACTTACATAACTTAAACTAGCGCCAGGGTCTATTAAAATCGAAACAGGTTTAGACAGTATAGTACCTTCCAATTCAATCATTGTGGGTTGAAAATCAGCCTGTCGATCCTCAAAGGCTGCGTTTATACGGGGTATGCTTCGTGCCACGTCCCCCACTGTTGATGCCTCCTGCAAATTTGCCACAGTTTCACTCTGTTTCCGTTGTGGACAGTTTTTGTAGTAGTGTGCTTCCCCACAGCCCCAACACTGTAGAGGGGGTTTAGAATTCTTCCCCTGCTCTGGTTTGCTTGATGCTTCTGTGGGTTTTTCTTCAGCTGGCCACTTGATCCTTTGATGGTTCCTGTTAAACTGTTTGCTGCCATTGTTCCGTACTACCCCTTTAAAGTGGCTTCTTTTGCTGCTTTTAAAGGTAGATGGATTCTTTTGATTTTTCTTGGGCTGCCAACCCTTTCCGCCATCCCCTTTGGTCTTATACTGCTGGTAACATATACGTGCTTTCCGGACAGCTTCATCCATCGTTTGAGGGTTAACAAACTCTATTCTTTCTCTCATGAGAGCAGGAAAACTACTCAAAAATCTCTGTACCTTGGCTTTTTCTTCTCTGAGGTAAGGTACATAACGTAGCAGAGAAGTAAATTTTGTGACATACTCATCCATGGTCATTTGGCCCAGCCGGAGTTCATGAAATTCCTTGGCCTAATCATCATAAAATCTCTCTGTTAGATATTTATCTTTGAAGTACTGCTGGAATAATTCCCATGTAATGTCCCGCTCATCAATGCTGCGAACATTTTTCACTTCCTCCCACCACAAGGTGGCTTTCTCTCGCAACTGGTATATAGCCAATCTGGCCTTCAGATTGCTGCTATACTCATATACCTGAAAATATTTATTGATGTTAATCAACCATGCTTTAGCTGCTTCTTCCGCCTCACCATCAAACATTGGTGGCTTAATCTTACGAAACTCCCCCTGCAGCTCGACTTTCTGCCTCTTATAATCCTGCTGACCAAACAGATTTTCCGATTCTGCCTCATTGTTATTATGGTGTTTGCTCCTGTGAGAGAAACTCTTTTCAGTCTTTCCAGCAGTGTCGTTTTGGTTTTGCTGATCTTCTGCTTCCGTTGATAGTTCTTTTTCTGCACTGGGTTGCCGCATCTCATGATTTTTTTTATCAGATATACTCTTCAAAATCTTTTCCTGGTCTTGCAACAGCTTTTCGTTATCTTTTCGAACTCTAGTCATCTCTTCTTGCAACTGTCGTACGGTGTTTAATAGAAAAGTAGTTTGTTGCTGTTGTTCTTCCAACAGTTTGCTCGTTTTCTAATGCTGCTCCACAGCTAGTTGAACCCACATCTCTGGGTTCATAACTGTTGGACCTTGAGTCTCGTTTGGTCGTGACGAAGATGCCATATCTTTTCCTTTCTTCTCAGTGCACTAATACACACACAGCTTTGTTAGTAGACCCTTAGGTTGCCAGTGTAGTAACCGGCTCTGATACTACTGTCACATACATGCCCAAAAGTTACCATATAAAAAAAAAATATTATAACCTACCATTAACACAGTGAATATATTATTCGAACAATAATCATACAGAATATAACATATGTCATCACTTGCTACAAGCTAAGGTACAGGATTATATATATAATTAAATTTCTGGTACTGAATTCCAACAACATTATGGTTCCGGGGTGTATAATATTCTCGGCGCTATGGTAATTCATTAATACATGGAGTTCTGTGCTGTACTCATAACTTATCTCTGATATGGTTTTGCGTATTAAACAATGTATCGTTGCCATGTGTCCAAACTTCCGCTTGGAGAATTACGCCGATGGTATTGTTGGATATTGTGAATTATTGTAACCCGGTTTATGTTTAATACGTCAACTCCTATGTTACGATGAGTCCAACACCTGGGTTACTCTAAGCCCTCCCCGTGGCTTCGCACTTAATGAAATTTAATTTTTCAGTGGTACTGCCAGCCAGGCTCGGCATAGCTATCCTCCTGGTGGCACTTTCCCTCCAGTCTTCTCCGCGAAGAGCCGCTCTCCAGCTCTAACTTGCCGATTTTTCATTAACGCGGTTTCTGGAGTTTTCTCTTTTAGTAGACAGGAGGGTAAGAAGGATTGCTTTCTGGATTTCATCGGCACCCATGGCGCCAAGGGGATGCATGTTCGTAACCTTAGCACAGTCTCTTTTAAATTCAGATTATGTCGATACTCCACAGCATCCTGGTGAGGAGGAACGCATTTCCTTTCTGGTTTCTTCTTTTCCTCCTCGGGTAAATTATCAGGTTGATAACTTGTTTGTTCTCCTTCGTTAAGCAGGTTCAGGTTTCAATCATAGTGCATGCAAATGGCAGGGTGCCAGAAACCCTGAGCTTCCCCCTGCTTTGGGGTCGCATTTCTTCTCCATATGGGTTCTTTCAGTTTCTGGAGGCGCTGGTGAGTTTTTTTCCTTACGCCCAATCCCATCCACCTACGCATCTGTCTGTTAACATGCTTGCGTATACTGTTATTTCTCGACTTTAAACAGTAGTGGCAGCTATTGACTGTTTCCTTCTTTGCTTATTTACAGGATAGTCCAGATTCGGGAAGTCGACTCAAAGGTAAGCTTCTTATGCGATGACTACCCTGCAGAGCTTCCTTGTTTACTGTTTATATCTTCCATTACTATAGTACGCATCTTAATCGATTATTAACTACTATTCTGGAAACATTGCAGGTATGAACGACCTCCTTCATCATGCTGCATCTAACAAGTTTCAGGCTCCTAAACCCAAGCTAACTATCGAAATTCATTCTCTCAGGTACTACTTTCTATTGGCCGGAGGGAAAATATCTCTTGGTCGAACCCTTGTCAAGGCTTCGGGCCTTCGACCGTCCTTATTAGTTAGGGTTTGATTTAATGTGACAGAGTTTAGTTCCTCCGTTTATACTTCCTCGGTGCTTGTGGATGACCCTTCTCCACCAGGGTTTTACGATATGTTGGACTGCGCTTACGAAGCATTTGTTTCGCAACATTGATCATGTCTATCTTACTATTTTATGGCCATTTCTGCGGTCTATTTATGTTTCGGCGTTCATAGACAGTTCTTCTTTGACTGATAAATGTTTTAAATATTTATTCATGTTCTTCTGAAGATTATCTAAATGCTATAGCTTGAATCTTGTATTCCGACCCTTTTTCCACAGGGTTGCGGAAACCCTATCTCGGTACTCTGTTTGCATGCGTAGCTTTAATGGTCTATTCGATGTTTTCTTTTCTATTGTGGCAAAAGCTTCTACAATATATCTACTGCGTACTGGTTTACTTTCGTTTCTGTATCTTGCAATACAGTTAGAATGATTTACAATTTTCCTTGCTGACCTGTCGAATAAAGGACGCTTATCAAAGTGTTGTTAAACAATAGTCCGCTACAGTTTTTACTGAAATCTTGGTTTTCTACTCGTTCTCTACCAAGAAGGTTGTTACCCTGTCATCGAATGTTAATTTTTCATTTCCTGTGCTTCTATTTGTTTTCTTTCATTCAGTCTATCATCATACAGTTTGCATGTAATAAATAAGAACAGAAATGAATAAGAAAGAATTCCAATAAATGCACCTTCTTGTGGTTCCAACTTAAATGGGATCTTTCAGTGCCTCTACCGAAATTAAACTTGAATGTAACTCTTAGCCCAGTGTAATTACAAACTGAATATTTTTAGATTTCTCTAAAGTAATTCCGGAAAAGAATAAAGATTATAGACGCTGTAACTAAACTCATTTTTCTGCTGTCATTTATAAACAAGGTACATTTTCCATCTGTTTCTTTTACAATATGACATTAAGATAACAGCACAGTAGTACATATCTGTAATTCTATAGTGAAATAACTCAGATTACCACATTAGTACTTATCTGTAGGGATAGGTCTGTCCAAGCTGTTGTCCACCCAACCTTCAAGGGAGGCTATCACGTCCTCCGCTTGCCCCCTAGCTCCAGAAACTGATTGGTGCCTCGGGTAAAACAGTGGATCATCCTGCTGTGACCTCTGGATATCAATTCCAGTCACTAACAGTCAAACTTTGGCTTGCACAAGGGTTTCCAAAAATATTTTCAACTGGTCTCATACCAGCTCAAGAAAATACTTTCCCTTTCTTGCCCATTTTCCAGAACCCCCCTCCATCCTCTGGATTCCCACTTTATCCCATGAGGAGGGGTAACTGTTTCCAACTGTCCCCAACCACCATCTATTCTGAGAAACTAATACCAACAGCTTAGCAACTTCCCTTCCATTCATTGTTTTCTTTTAAATAAATCAAAAATAAAATAAATAGGATTTTTGTCTTAACATATAACCATTAAGTCTTTCTTATCAGAAATTAAAAATAAACAAATTGTTTAAACTAATTACTGCTAACTAATCTTTAATTGAGGCTGTCACCAAAAAATTTATCATTTTCATGATTGAAATTATTATTGGATTCATATAATATATTATAATATTTTCAGTTTTTATAATAAATTAAAAAATAATAATATATATTTTTATATATGGAATTAATATTAATATTTACAATATGAACTCACAATTTTAACCTAAGGGATAAAGAAAAAGAGACTGAGTTTTCTGCAATTTACCATAAAAATGATTTTTGAAAATTTTAAATAATTTACTTAAAACTATTTTTATTGAACATTCTTGGTGTTATTCATCTTTATAATTAAATTTAAGAATTTAATATTTAAAAAAATAAATAATTTAAAAAAATATATATATGATGAGCATTATTTATAGTTTTTTATTCTATTACCAAAATAGCAATCAAAATTCACTTTTCATTCTAAATATGATGAAGAAATAAAGACGCAACTTCATTTTTAGATTTTTTTAAAATTATATAAAATTCAGGACAAACATTTTCAGTGGTTCATTACATAGAAATTGTGTAAAAGCTTTCCAACATTAAAGAAAAAAAGATCAAAAGTGAAAATCTAACGTGAAAAGCCATAGATTAATGCTCTACTCACTACACGAATGGGAAATGCCAAACTACCCAAATTGAAGTAATAGAGTTTTTTTTGTAGAGTTCTTTGTATTTCAATTAAGCTCAAATGTGGTTGAAATAGATATATTTAAAACCAAATGAACTCTTGAATGTCGTATAAAGGAGGAAGTTGAGAAAAATTATTTTATGTTAAAATATATCTTTTCCAATTTAAATCTCCAAATTTTTGTAAATTTTTTATAACTTTCAATGATTCTACATAAAGAAGAGTCTCCAAATTTTTGTAAATTTTTTATAATTTTCAATGATTCTACCTAAAGAAGAGTTCTAAAATCTAGGACCATATTTAATGTACATAAAATGAAATTGATTTATATTAAGACTATATCTAAGACCATATATATTTTAGTCTTTATGGGTAGTTTAATTGGTTTATGTGTAGTCTAATTGATTGAAACCTTTATTGCTAAGTTTTTGGTCTTCTGTCATGAGGTATGGGTTCAATTCTCCTTCGATCCATCAAAGTAGGTATGGGTTTGGTTTAGTATGACATTACACCTATCCTACATATACCACGGTATGGTCAAAGAGTTGCATGGAAGTTACCACACCTAGCCTACATGTGAAATTGGTTTGATATAGATATACCACTGTGTGGTCAAGGCGCTGTGAAAATTGGTAATTGGTTTGATATGGCACTACACCTATCCTACATATACCACGGTATGGTCAAGGAGCTACATGGAAGTTACCACACCTATCCTACATGTGAAAATTGGTTTGATATGGCACTACACCTATCCTACATATACCAAGGTATACTAGGGTGTGGTCAAGGAGAGGCATGGCCAACTTCCTATGCTTAGATTACTTATGATCCACTTTAAATTTTTTGGAAAATTTTATGATCATGTTAGAGTTATGACTTCTACTTATTTTAGGTTAAAAAAAAAGAAAAAGAGACAAATAAAAGACCACATCTATCCTACATATAGAAGGGTGTAGTCACTTAGAGGGATGACCAACTTCCTATGTTTTTTTGGACAATTTAATGATCATGTTAGAGTTATGACTTCCACTTGTTTTAGGTGTGATGCTTTTTAAATAAAAGAGTCTTCCTAATATTTAAGAAGTTAAATATAGTTGGTTTGAGAGATATTCATTCAAATAGCAAGTTGCTAAATATAGTTGGTTTGAGAGATATTTATTTAAATAAATACTTGCTATATTGAGATGTGATTGAGAGATAACACTTATATATTTATTTGTAATATTATTTGATGAATGAAAATGTACTTATGAAATATTAGTTTGGTATGAGAGACTCATTTGTTTTATTTGTAACATTATTTGATGAATGAATTTAATGTGCTTAGTTTCGTATGAGAGAGTCATTTGTTGTGTGTATTAGAGCAAGCTATGGGAAAGCCATCCATAGCATGTGAAGAGATGTGCAGTGGAGAAAATAAATTTGCTGGTTGATGTGAGAGCATCGCAGTCAAAGGAGAAATCAGTAGAGACATCATTGTTGTTAATTGCTGGTTGATGTGAAAGCATCGCAGTCAAAGGAGAAAGAAGTAGAGACTTCATTGTTGTTAATGGCAGACGAGCACTAGTTCTTTTTCTCTTGGGAAGGAAGAGTTCGAGCCACTAATGAATGGGTGAAAAGCCGAGGTCGCAAGAACAGATGAAGCGCAGAGCGCCCATACAATTGTAGTGTTAATAAAAAGGTGAAGTGTATGTGTTCCGCAATGATTAATTAACTTAATAGCTGACGACACTAATCAGGGAGGAGCACAACGAAAGAGCCTTGATTCGAAGGAACGAGTCAGCCATGAAAGGCATTGACCCCCGCCCCTGTCAAGGACGAGGAGGATGTGTATCTCTGCAGTCTATAAACTAAAAAAAATTCAACTGAAGAACACTTAGAATTTAAATTCAGTACGAGGATTTGAATTTAAATTGCAGTATGAGGATTTGAAGAACACTTAGAATTTAAATTCAGTATGAAGAGTTTTTGCAGTTTATTAGATATATTAGACTGCATTATATTAGATATTATTTTTGAGATTCAAGATTAACGATCAGTAAAAAAAAAAAATTATTAAAATTTTTTTATATAAATTTTTCTATTAAAAATATTTTATATAAATTTCTCTATTAAAAAAAAAGCGAAAGGTAATTAATAATAATTATTCAGAGAACCCATATTAATTAAGAAAGCCAATGGTAATTTTAATTATTCAATTCTGGTGAAGTTTGTTAGGCATTGGGGTAGGGAAAAGATTGTGCGGGATTAAGTTTGTTGTTAAGAAACTATTAACTATTGATAAGATTTAAGCCAATTTAACTATTGATAAAATTTAAAAGAAGAACAGAAGTTCTCTATACTGGAAGTATAACTAGCGTAATATCCAAACCATACATCTAAAACAACCTAATAGTATTAAAGAAAAAGCTATCACATTACGGTTCAGAGAAACCCTCATTAGTAGGCTTCAATCTTTACATACGCAGTGATAGATAAAAAATGATGTTTGAATAAATTATTAAACAATCTCACTAGTAAGCTCTATGAAAGAGACTCTGAATCAGGAGAGTCTGGCTTTTGTAGAACGCTCTACATTCTCCATACAATTCAGGTATTATATAGTATACAAAATCTAGAGAAGTTAGAACCATACTCTAAGAAATAGCAACTAATTTCTATCCTAAGGTCTCGTGAACCAACTCACTAAAATAGGAGATTCTCTATTATCTTCAACACTCCTCTTTAATGGAGAAGGGGTTCATAAATATTCCTAACATCTCCCTAAACACTACAAACTTAATTTTGCCAAGAGGCTTAGTGAAAATGTCTGCAACATTATCACACGTTTTACAATATAGAAAACGAATTTCTTTTGATTGAACTTTCTCCCTGACAAAGTGGAATTGTGTATCAATGCGTTTAGTGTTATTGTGAAACACCGGATTATTAGCAAGTTTGATTGAACTCTGGTTGTCGCATCTGATTGTTGTTGCATCTCTCTATTCTTCCCCGATCTCCTGAAGAAGTCTCTGCAACCAAACTGCCTCACATGTTGCTGCACACATGGCTTGATACTCTGTTTCCACTGAAGACAAGGAAACTGTGTTTTGTTTCTTACTGCACCATGTAATCACCCTGGATCCAATGCTGAATGCATAGCCTGTTATGGATCTTTGGTCATCGAAATTTCTAGCCCAGTCGGAATCTGAAAATCCTGTCAATTTAACATCAGAAGAATCATTATAAATAATACCATAATCTACAGTTCCTTGTAGGTACCTTAAAACACCTTTTGTTGCATTCCAATGAATCTCAAGTGGTTTCGACATGTATTGACTTACCACACTGACTGCATAAGCCAAATCAGGTCTGGTAGGGGTTAGGTAGATTAAGCTTCCAACCAAATGTCTATAAAGTGTCGCATCTGCCTCTTTAGAGCCATCCTCACTCTGAAGTTTAATGTTCTGCTATAGTGGTACTGTTGCAGCCTTGCATTGATCCATCCTGAATCTTCCAGTAGACCTCTGACATACTTACGCCGGAACAGAAAAGTTTGTTCTGAATCTCTCCATACCTCGAGACCCAAACAATATCTTAATTCACCAAGGTCTTTCATTTCGAACATCTGTGACATTTGCTGCTTGATTTTTTTGATTAGATCAATAACATCACCTGTAATAATTAGATCATATACATACAAAGAAATCAACACTATGCGCCCCTTTTCATCTTTCATGGTATACAAATTAGGATCGTTTTTTCTTCTATTGTAACCATGTTGCAGAAAAAATGAATCAATATTTTCATACCATGATCTAGGTGCTTGTTTTAGTCTATATAGAGCTTTCTTTAATCTACAAACTAAATGTTCTTTCCCTTTCTGGACAAAACCCTCAATTTTCTCTAAGTATACCTCCTCTTTCAATTCCCCATTTAGAAATGCAGATTTTACATCTAGTTGGTGAATCATCCAATGTTTCTTAGTAGCTAAAGCAATCAACATTAGTTTAGCTACGGGGGCGAAGGTTTCTTCATAGTCAATACCTTCTTTTTGTGAATACCCCTTTGCTACCAATCTAGCTTTTAATTTATCTATGGTTCCATCTGCATTAATCTTGGGTTTATACAACCATTTACACCCTATGGTTTGTTTCCCTTCAAGAAGTTCAACCAGCTCCCAAGTGTTTTTTTTAGGATAGATTCATATATTCCTATTCCATAGCTATTTTCCATTCACTACATTGATTTGTTTCTCTATAACTAGAAGGCTCAACAACATTCATCATACTAGTTATAAAGGCATTTTCCCTGTATCTAGCAAGCAATTGAATCTCCCTACCTGATCTTCTGACCGTTGGTATAGTTTCCAACCCATTCTAACTTTCCTTTGATGGAATTGGCTTGATTGTTGTATCTGGATTATCTGCTTCTGCCTCTTTCTTCTGATCATGGCTGTTACCTGTTTCTTCTCTTTCTTCCACCAAAAACGGAATATCCCATTCCTCATTGCACTTATTAGATTCATCACAAACCTGCTCATGTAATATGACATCTCTACTAACAAAAATCTTGTGAATAGAGGGACTAAATAATCTATAAGCTTTAAATTGTGAACAAATACCCTACAAAGGTACATCTAATGGCTTTTGAATCTAGTTTTCTTCTGTCTTCCTTTGGAATGTGGGAAAATGATTTAAAACCAAATACTCTTGGATGTTTTACTACAGGTTTAAATCCATATAATGCTCCAAAAGGAGTTTTAAACTCGAGACTTCTTGTAGGACTCCTATTTTTCAAATAAATTGCAGTATTCAATGCTTCAGCCCAAAAACCATTCGAAATATCCTTACCTTTCAACATGCTCCTTGCACACTCCACCAATGTTCTATTCTTTCTTTCTGCTACTCCATTCTGCTGAGGAGTATGGGGTACTGTGAATTTCTGTAATATCTCATGATTTTTTATAGTACTTGGTAAGTTCCTCTTTCCTGTATTCTCCCCCTTGATCGGAGTGGAGAATTTTTATGTGCTTCCCTGTTTGCTTTTCTATCATATATCTGAACTGCTTAAAGTATTCAAAGGTGTGGATTTTCTTGCTCATGAAATATACCCAAGAAAACTTCGTGCAGTCATCAACAAACAGTAAAATGTACAGTGCACCTCCTAATGACTTTGTTTGCATGGGTCCACAAAGGTCTGTGTGCACTAATTCAAGTATGTCTCTCTTTTTCCTTTCTACTAGAACATGGAAATATTCTCTATGCATCTTTCCTAATGCACAAGCATCACAATTAGTATGCACTTGTTTTAATATATGAAGATCTCTTACCATTTCCTTTTTCTGAAGTAACAGCAAGTCATTGTAGTTGATATGACCAAGTCTTTGGTGCCACAACTCTTATGTAGTCAAACTCGATGTTGTCAAAGCTCGATCTAGTGCTGTTCTCACATCCAATTTGTACAGACCTCCTGTTCGAATTCCTGAAGCAATAGTTTTCATGCCATCCAATAGATTTTTAATATAACAGTTAGATTTAAAAAATTCAACCTTGAGATCCTGATCTGTAATCATGGATACAGAAATAAGATTCTTTGTTACTCTAAGCACATACATTACATTATGAATATATCTGACATTACCATTAGGTAAAATAACAGAAATTTTACCGCCCCCTTTGATCTGATGATATGTATCATCACCAAGGTAGATTTGTGCTCTGTTGTTGATTTCTTTAAAATATTCGAACCATTGTCTGTTCCCCGTCATATGTGTGGATGCTCCTGAATCTACATACCAGGGGTCTGCATCGACATTTTCACCAAAGTATTCCATCAACAATTTGAAGTCCTGAACATGGTCATCATTTGCAAAATGGCCTATATGTCTTTTATGCTTTTGTTGTTCTTCATGAAATTTCTTCTTCCTGCACTCCTTAGAAATATGACCGATTTTTCCGCAATAAAAACATTTAATTATAGAGTTGTTTTTATTCGGATGCATACCTTGAGTTTGATTCGGTCTTTTTTGTGGGTTTCCTCCGTTTTGCTGTGATGGATTTCCTTTTCCTGTGAAGAATTTCTTCTTCACCATTAGCGCCAAATCTGCACTCTGGGGTTTCAAAGTCAATCTTCTTTCTTCTTCCTACAATAATATTTCTATAAGTTCTTCAAACTTTGGAATTTTCTCTGTTGCACTTATCCCAGTGATAAAAATTTGGTAATCATCAATCATACCATTCATGGTAATCATGACCAAATCTGCATTTGCAACTACCTCACTGATGTCTGACAATTTGTTCTTCGGGTCTTTGATCTGTGATATGAAAGAAGCAACTGTTTCATTCTCCTCCATCTTTATGGAAAAAATCTTGCTCTTCAAGAACAAGAGACGATTTGTATTCCTGATCTCATACAAATCCTTCAATACAGTCCAAATTTCGTTTGCTGATTTGCATTCTCTGATATGTGCTATGATGCAGCCTTTCACTGACATTTTCAGCGCCATCTTTGCTTTACCTTCTCGCTTCTCCCAATTTAGGACCAATGCTTCTCCTGCTTTTGGCTTTGGCTCATCCCCATTTACAATCGTCCAGGCATTATGTACTTCTAACACCGCATGCATCTTAAATTTCCAATTTGAGTAATTGGATCCATCAAGTTTGTTACTCTCATTCAAGTATGATTCGATTAATTGATTATTCATCTTGATGATTAAAGAATACACTAGCTCAGATCTATCTCAGATCTCTTCGGCACTTAAAAAAACTTTCTTCTTAAGCGGATCAACAATCCTCCCCTTTAAAAAATAAACTTTTCAAAAAGAACTTTTTAAGGACCTTATTAACAAGCTCTTCTCATAAAAGGAATATTTAAAAATTTCACTATTAAAAAATTCCACTTAAAAAAAAAATTAATTCAAAGTGCTTTATGAAATCATGCGCCCTTTTCAATATGAAGAAAACCCTTTTAAAAAAATTTGAAAATAACCTTTACGTAGGATGCCCATTTTCTCCACCTTTTAGAGCACTCAAATAGCTGCTCCTCCACTTGCTTCTACTACCGAAGCCTACAACTTGGAATATCCCACTGCCTCTATGATTAATGCAATAGCAAGGAACGCTCAAGATCAACCTTAAACCATAAGTATATTTTTTCCTTCACTTTGGCTATAGGGGCAATTTGAATCTTTGAAAAAAAATGAGGCTCACTGGCTCTTCGATCTGGCAACGGCTCACAGGCTCATGATCTCTTGCAGCACTCCAAGTTGCTATATGCCCCACCGCTCTATTGCGCCTTTGCTCAGGAAAAACGACACAGAACTGCCTGCAGCAACAGCACACAGGAGGCAGTGTACGCAGGAGCAAAGATCTCTTAGGTGAGTTCCTGAGATCTGTCTTAGCGGCATTGGATGGCCACATTCCTTTCCACACTGGCTCAGTCCAGCAAGCTTGTTCACGCTCCTTTTTCCTGGCAGCGTTGCTAAAACGACAGCCCGATACTCAGTTAGGTAGGCAGCGCTCTCTCGGCCCAGGTCCGGCCTCAGGAAGCACCGTCTGATAAAAAGCTTCAGGCAGTTAGCAACATACCTCAACACGCAGGATCTTCTCAACTCCTCTCAATGGCAGCTGCGTTCCTCAGCACACAGGATCCTCTCAATCGCAGAGGGCAACGATCAATGACTCAGCGCTCAGGCAGGCAATGTAGATTTCTCCTCTCGGTAGGCAGGTAGGCAGGCAACACTCCTCCTCACACACCAGCAACGGTGGCAGCGCAGATAAGTAGGCAGGTTGCGCAAGGCTCCTCCTCATAGAACAACTCCGATACCAAGATAAAAAATGATGTTTGAATGGATTATTAAACAATCCCACTGGTCAGCTCTACGAAAGAGAGTTTGAACCAGGAGAGCTTGGCTTTTGCAAAATGCTCTACATTCTCCATACAATTTAGGCATTATATAGCACACAAGATCTAGGGAAGTTAGAACCATACCCTAAGAAATAGAAACTAATTCCTATCCTAAGGTCTCGTGAACCAACTCACTAAAATAGGAGATTCTCCATTATCTTCAACAGTAACATGAAAACTTAAGTGAAAACCAGATAGAGAATTCCTTCTAAAATCCCTACAGTCCAATTCTAAAGAGAACATAATACGATAACAGAGAAATTTACAAATTTCTAGTTGCGATCATGTTTGAGGGAAGCCATTAAGGCAAACTGGAAGGTGTCGGAGTGCCATGCCAAAGTTGAACACGAACCACGCTCCCAAGACACACCTACATTCACAAACCATCAACACGTGGAAGCATAATGTCATAATTGCTAGGAAAAGCTGTCGTTACTACAAACAAAAGAAACTTACTTGTAGGCATGGAGTGGAGGGTTCGAGGTGCCATCATTTGAAGAAGGAAATTATGATTCCCAGAAGACCAAGTCGAGGCAGCATGGCAACCCTGTACAACAAAATTCATAATTACGTTTAGAAAATAGCAACTTATGAGTTTTAAACCCTTAAACCGAAAGAAGAGTTGGGTAAGCGTCGGGACAAGAAAGGTTCATACCTTATATCCGCGGCTGGTGTGACTGTGGATGCGCTATATCGAAACCTACAACCCCAAAGGTTGTAGAGAGATAACTTATTTTCCCTTTGACATCATTCCACAACAAGAAAGTCTGTAAAAGACAGACTGAGACTGCAAAGCTAAGACATTAATGGATAAACAATGCAATATGGAATGAATTTCGGGTATAACATATCAGTTGGAGGGCCAGGGTAGGCGGAGCCGAAACTCTCACACATGATGATGCTGAATGAAGAAGGACCGATAAAAGTCGGTGGTTACACAAGAAACTCGTCAATTCATGATCACCATCAGATGAAGCAGCTAGAGATCAATGGTTGTTAAGGAGCCACCTGCGGCATGTTGGAGAAATCAAAGCTTCTGGATGCGATATAGTTGGCATCCACCATGTCATTGCGGCCAAATTATAACCTAGTTACCTTAACCAATGTTCAGTTGCAAACTTCGATGGTATTATCATACACACCTTCAAATAAAAGTGTAAGATTAAGATATATATGACATGATATATATATGGGTGTGTGTATGCCATGATATAACAAAAACATGCGATATTATATTTTGTATTGTCATAAATTTTGAAATAAAGTGCAACCCCAACTTAGAGTATGGAGGGTGAATGTTTTAGCATTATTTATCAACATAATTTGAGTGTAATTAATATATATATAGAGCAAGCTTATAACATGTACATTGGTAAAATGAAAGAAATAATATTTTTTTTATAATTGTTATGCAATTGGAGTAAAACATGTTACATTTCCATTGGCAAAATTGTATCCTATAATATTCGTAATGGACATACTTGGGCGTATGTATCCTTTCTTCAAAAGTTCTTCAAATTGCATTGCTAGTTCTTTCAATTCTGTGTACTCATTCTATATAGTTGGTATCTTGTTTGAGCAAGCAATCAATGCTTGGCATGTTGAGAGCTTCAAGTCTGTTAATGTTAATGCAAATAACCTGTTTTAAGGTAGGGCTAAGCTTCACATCGGCTAACAGGTTAAAGATGTAGACAAATAGCCTGTTTTAAGGAAAGGCTAAGCTTCACATAGGCTAACAGGTTAAAGCTGCCGACAAAAAATTTTATCAATTTTTTATGGTGATGTTTAATGAGCTGATTTTTGGACTTTATAATGGAAATGTGGTGATAAGATCAGAATATTTTGTAATTTAAATATTAAATGTAAAATAATTTTTACACATTTTCGTATTAATTTGTCATAATGTTGTTTAATGAGTTGATTTTTGAATTCTATATTGGAAATTTAGTGATAAGATTAGAATATTTTGTTAAATATTATTTTTAAATATAAAATTAAATTTAATAAAATTATAAAATATAGAAATTTTTTTAATCAAATTTAAAGAAAAAAATAATAATAATAAAACTTAGCTTAAAAAAATCAAATAAAAACCAAAAAGTGGTATCATGCCGGTAAAAACCAAAAAGTGTTATCAGGCCGGTCAACATTTCCCTTTTAATCAAATCTCAAACAAAATCAATAAAAAACTTGGCTTTAAAAAAATCAAATAAAAAGAGTGCAGCATTTCTCATCGCTGTCAAGTGAATAAAGTCAAAACACATTTGCATCAAAGTTGTGTCAGAATATCTATAACTTAAAATTGTGCGCTGTCGCTCGATACGCTTGAGGATCGGATTGATTATTCCAAGGTAACGCCACGTCATAAATTCTCTTTAAAACCGTGTGTGCCTGGGATTTCACTGCACAGCAGGGATGGAGCCTAGAGGTATTTATGTTTTTTAAAAGATTTAAATATTTTTCAATATATGGTATTGGGATGGGAAATATTTATGGTTTGTAAAGATTTAAATATTTTTATATATAGGTTTGTAGCTAATTATTTTAGTTTGAGAATTATAGATATAGGATGTAGATGAATATTAAAAAAATTATATAATAATTGAAGTGTTTGAATTGCATTTTTTTGGTAAAAATGAATTCAGCATCATTAAAAATTCTTTGGACATCCAAAATAACTCAGATTTAACAACTATAACTGAAATTTTAAAAAATCATTACCAAAATTTTTTATAATCTTACCAAAATTTTTAAATTATTATGTAAATTTTTTTAAAGTAAAGAAATATCAAATACCCTCAGTTGAAAATATTGTAAAAAGCATGCACCATTAGAATGAAAAGGTACTCGATGGGACCCACAAGGTCCTCATATTGACATTTCCTTTTTTTGTTTCACACAAAATACGGTGCCACAGAATCTTAAAGCTTTCTGCGTTGTCACTGACCACCTGGCGCATCCAGTGCGGCAGTGCCTTTCTTGGGTTTTTGGTTTTTACGGTCAACAACACCCTGTTGTATAATATTCCAAATAAACCAATGTCAATAATTTTGATGGATGTGTATATCTAAACCAAACATTGAAAAACCCAAGGAATAACCAGGAGTAAACCATTTGACATGGGTTTCTGTTACATTGATATGGTTGAGGCCATCATGAAAATGTAGTAAGTTAATCATTATTTTATTTTAGGGTGGTTAATATTTGGCTAGCATGAAAATGTAGTAAGTTAATCATTGCTTTATTTAATGGTGGTTAATATTTGTCTAGCAAAAAAACCATTCATGGTCTTTGTTTCTTTTAAATGATTTTTTTTATGTGTTGAAATTTTTTCTTGGCAACAATATATGTTAGTGTTGGGATTCGGTGGTTTGTTTAACATTTTTAATTTGGGAATTTTTGGGAATTTATGTGGTGAAATTTAATGGTGTACCATTAATTTTTAATAGTGGTTATAACATGTATATTTTTACATGAAAAATTTTACCCTCAACATAATGTATGTTTTTATTCTTTTAGTTGATTCTTTTTCTATGTGACATTAAAGTTGGATGAATGAATTTTTTTTCTTTTAAAATCATAAATTTTTTTATACATCTTTTGACTAGGTGTTTAATGTTTTAATTAGATTATTAGTTTCTTGATCTAGAATCTCACTTATGTAAATTTCCTTCAAATGATGAATGAATGTTTATTTCCGCACATAGTAATTGTTCCCTCTTTAACCTAACATATGTCCTTATTGTCTTCGTTGATTCTCTTTGCTCGTGATGAAATCACAAGAATAGAAACCATGTCTTTCAAATGCTCGAGACTTATAAGATGATTTTCCTATTTAATACCATATATCAAAATGAACTATATCACTAAATGATGAAAGCATATATAAGGTTGAGTCACTTAATTGAGCTCAAAGAAAAATATTGACAATAACGCTATGATATTATCAATGAATAACTCATGTATTTCTTACAATGAAGCTTTACATAAAAAGTGAAGTGAATTGATTACATAGTAAGTCTTATATTTAACATATTTTAGTAGGTTATCTTGCATTAAAACCTTATTGAATATGGTTATCCAAAGACAAATCCTAGTATTTAATGGTGCCCTAATCTCCCAAACTTTTTGCATTGGAATTTCTTAATTTGATCATATCATTTTGTAAACATGACCTCATATCCTATCCTTGCTATAGAGCAGCCACAAATATGATTTTTGAACCAAACTAGTCAGCCCTCCCCACTCTAAGTATAACATTTTTTGCTTTAAGTTTTTGAGCAAAGTTTCCCATTATATAGCTTCTTAGTCCTCTAGATATCCAATCCTAGATTTGTATCCTTCACAGACCCTCCTCCATGTAATTGCATTTACATTCGACAAAGATGTCCTAGAGTATATAGGCCCATAGACAACTTGAAATTTTTGCCACCACTAATCGAAGGCTCCACCTTTAGTTTAATATTTTTTCCATCTCCTACCTTCCAATCAAGATTAATTCAAAACAAGTGGGAAGGATTTTACCAAATCTTTCTAAAATATGTAAAATTATCTCGACGAAAAAAATAATAAGTTTAACACCTTAATCCACTCTATCATTATATTTTATATTTTTGAATGAGTAGTTCCCTCTATATATCTGAAATATCATCTTCTATAAACTTGTGATAGCTAATATATTAGTAAAATAATAAATGTTCTTAAAACCCTAACGTCCATCTTTCTTTGGTATTGCTAATCTATCTTTTTTGATTGAAGCCATCTTCTCCTTTTAATAGAAAACTAAGGAGTTGTCTACCCAGGCAACGAAATAGCCCGGACGACAGTTTTTTGCCGGAATCCGGGCAACTAAAATTCAAGAAATCAGGTACTTGCAATGTTTGAAATCCAGTTTTGAGGTTGGAAATGGATTCAACACTACCAAAAACCCTTAGGGCACTCAAAATACTAAAGTTTAACAACTGTAAACATGATTCTGATGAAATCTTTGCCAAATTTTTTAAAAATCTTTACCGGATTCTGGGCCAAAACGTTGCCCGAGAAGACTACGGCGAAAACTAAATATCTTTCTCTAAATATATGTTTTTATTTTATTTTAACTAAAATATGTTTTTAATATCTAGAAAATCAACATTAATACAAAAGAAAAGTGCAAAACCTACTTACCAACTCTTCCATCTACTATTTAAATCTATTTGTGTAGGTTTTTGTAACAATGATGTGCAAACTTTAGTGTGCCTAATGGTTAAGAAAATATCTTTCTGACTAATAGTTAAGAGCATCTCTTTCCTCCTAAGAGGTCACAAGTTCAAAACCAAAAGTGGATCAAGTTTGTACATGTGTTAATTACTTAATATTTGACTTATTATGGTGAGGTTCAAGTTGTAGGCATCCCTCTGGTATGGGTGCCCTCCCCTAAATGATCACTGATGGGAGTGTATCTGGATGTCTAGGTCCTTGCAAATTCACAAGTTCTTTCTATTATTGGCTTGTGAGTTGTTAGTACTAACTACACACAATTGTTTCTCATTTCTAACTCTAGTGGTTGGGAACATAGTGGAACATAGTTTATTCTTTCCCCACTTTAAGTTTAATTCCTAGAAAAAGACATATTGGCCCATTATGATAAGGCTAGAAAGATATATGACCTAGGATGTGCATCTTACTAAGTCATAAATTTCCCGCTACATGTTAATCCAACTCTTTTGAATATAATTTTTTTTTTTATAACAATGAACCATATACAATGGCCATCTATATATACTAAGATTTATGCTTCAAATATTCCATGGCTAACCTCTCTACAATAAAATACACACAAAACAAATTATGCTCTTCCCTTCCCATTCCCATTCCCATTAAAAAGAACCATACTAATATAGATAAAAATATATTCACTACTTTCTAATTTAAATATTTATCAAATTATATGTTGTTGATAATATAATAATTTTAAAATACATTTATAAAAAATACATTAATCTTTCAAATATTTGAAATGTGACTACATTACAATTTTCATAATAATAAAATACAATTTTATTTTCCAAAACATGTACGAAACTAAATTTTTAAATATATAATTTTTTTAAGATTGATTTTTTAAAATTATTTTGTTTTATTAAATAAATTAATAAATTATATATATTTATAAAAGAAAAATTTTATAATAAATTTTAATAAATAATTCCAATTATAAATATTTTTAAAATAATCTAAAATCATTTTTAAAATTGTTTATCAATTTGATAATAGTAAAGTATCCCCTTCTCCGCCACATGCTGGATTATGAGCATTGAGTATCCTTATTTAACGTTGTTAAAAAATTTTGGTTTTTAAAATGTAATTTTAAATGTAAAAATGGATTTATGGTTTTCAAAAACTCTTTATACATTTAGATTATATTATATATATTATATAGTATAAATTTGTGATATTAACATGTTTTAGTAGACAAAAGTATAAAAACATTAGAATATGTTGGGACATTTTTGTACAATAATTACATCTATAGATTTTAGTGAAAGAGTTTGGAAGTAATTTGTGTGGTTCATCATCAAAACAAGATAATGAACCACACTAATTGATTCTAAAAGCATGGACTAAAATCTATATAACACTCATATTATGAATCACACATGTATAAATTTACTAATTAGAATATAGTTATTTTATTTTATTTATTTATTTTCTATAAATTATATATATAATTAATTTTAAAGTAATTAATAATAATAATAATATTATTATCCAATTTTAAGGTGCACATAACTATTTGAATACTAAGTCTACAAAGGCATACATACTTTAACCCTATGGTTTTGAACCTGTAACCTCTTAGGAGGAAACATATTCTCTTAACCATTAAACCCACCTACAAAAATAATAAAAATATATACCCAAAAAATACAAAAACACAAAAGAATTAAAAAAAAATAAAATATATATATATATATATATATATATATATATATATATATATATATATATATATATATATATATATATAGATATATATATGAATTTAAAGTAATTTAAAAAATAAAATAAAAATATTAATATAACTTTTTAATTATATAATATTATTTTAAATAGAAAATAGAAAGTATAAAATAGTATTAAAATTTTAGATTAATTTTATTAGGAATAAAGTATTATGTTTTAATTTACATTTATATGCATGAACTTTTATATTTTAAATTAATGATGATGATGAATGTCTATTAAGATCAATATGGTATATAGGACTTTAAGAAAGTAACAAATTACTTAATATTCTTTAACATTTCTTTTCTATGGTCGGAAAGAAGGGAGAGAAGTGCTCCTATATCACCATAGTTTTGCTTACTTAACATCTTGAGAAGTTTGGTAGTGTGACAAAGATTTTGAAAATTAGAACGAATGTGAGTAAGAGCAATGCAATCCAAGAGAAAGTATTTTTCATCTTCAACCCTCTTAATATCACAAAGGTGATAACTCTTTAATCCAAATGTGTTTTTGGAATTGACCAACAACATGTTTCACTTTGAAGCTCATAAGAGTTATTTTGTATCCTGAGAATGTTCATTTTCTCCTTAGCATTGGTGAAGACATAAAGATATTTTGAGATTGGGGTTGATCACGTCCTTATATTACATTAGCTTCCTTTCTCCCTCTAACTCCTTATCATCCGACAACTTATCCTTAAATTTGGAAGTAATAATATTTTTAATATTATCCTTATTCTTCAAGATGATCTCCTCCTTTACCTCCCAATGGTATAGCCAAGACTAGGCATCCTTATGCCATCCTTTCTTGAGCCTGAGGGGTCAAGAGGATAGGGTGGGAGTATTTCTTAATCTTGAGGAAATACAAAATAAGAAATGTACTTTAATTTATTGGAACTTAAGTTATTTGAACTCTCTAAAGATATTAGTTATTTTTGTAAATAATTATTTATCAAAATTAATCAATTTATTACCTAAATACACTCCAACAAGTTTATGGAAAAGTTTTGGATGAGGTAACATCAGATGATATCAGAGATTACTAGTCACACAACAAGAGTTATGAGTTGGATGATGAGTATAAAGGAGATTATGAGACCACACTAATGACAATTGATGCTACCCCACTTTACAATCAAGAAATGTGCAGAGGTGACAACACATAGGTAGTTAGCTATGAGAACCTAGATATAACAATTGATTTGTTAAATGAAGAAGGTTTTTCTCATGAGACAACTTTTCCCCTTAGTTTGGAGAATGAACTGAAGGTAACCACGACAAGATTGTAGCGGCCACAAAACATTGTGATGATATGCAGGCATTGTTGGGAGAATATTGTTGGAGGAATGTAGTGACACTTGAAATTTTGGGAGGAGAGCCTTCACTTGTAGACCTTCAAACACTCAAAGAGGCATTGACAGAGATGAAAACCAATTACCTACACCTCCTTTCGAATACAAATAAACTAATCATGCTTGTTGAGATATACCATGATGCAATAGAAGGGAAGGAGAAGGAAGTTCATAGGATTACTTAGGAGCTCAAGACTACTCAGGAGTCCTTGAAGAGAACTCAGTTGGCCCTTCCAGAATTAGAGTTGCAAGTTGAGAAGCTTTGTATGGGGTTGAGTTGTGGAAATCCTTCACTCCCCATGGAAGACAATGAAGATGACAGGGGCCATCATGATTGGATAGTGGAATAATCCAACTTTCATGATCATGAAGAGATTCCTTCTGACCCTTCTGATGAAGATTATTCTTTTATAGTCGAGTCTATGGCATCTCACAAGGATTCCTTTGAGGAGCATGATTCGTAATATGGAGATGTTGAAAACAACCCATATATGCATCCATGTTCGATGGAAGAGTTTGGTGAGAAAAAAGTGGTTTCGATGACTAAAGTTTGAAAATTTCTAAAATGAAATTCTACTACAGTATCTGATATTACTTCTCCTACTTATTATTCAACAACAAGTTATTTACAGAAATTGCTTAAGTAAATATTGAAATAAATACAATTGCAATTATCACAAATAAAATGTTGAGCAAGACATAACGAAATACAAACACATTAATGACACAATTAGTTTTGGACAATTGTTCCCGGAAAAACCCAATGCGGGAAAACCGGTGCAACATATGAGAGTCTATTTATTATTCTTCAACAAAAATTTCTTGTACAAAAAATGACCAATGGAACAAAAGATAAATACTATGAGGAATTTACAAATGAATCCTCACTTTCTTTCTAGTGAATTTCCAACCCCAGAGAGCCTTTGTGCCCCTCTACGTCAACCTTTGCGCAGTGGTTACGCAGTTCCAGCGTGACAACCCCAGTGCTCTCACTGCCTCTGTTCAGTCATTCCACTGTGTTGCTTATCTCTGTCAAGTTTTGTATCCTCATCCCTTTCCAATACCTCTCTCTCTCCACCGAGAAACTCTCCCTCTGGATCGATTTCAAGTGTTGAACTTCAACTACTGAGAAAATAAATCTTCTTGGGCAACTGAGTATCTACCTTGGTGTATCTTCTAAATGACCCTAAAACCTTCCTTTATAGTCTTCTCGTTGACATATCAACGACCGAGATTAGATCTCTAATCAACTACTAAGATTATAGCATGACTTGATCTTTGTTTTCTAGATCATTCTCACTCTGTTTTATTAATACCCTTTAATTATTTAATTTCCCTAAGTTTAGACTTAGAGTTCCCATTAAAATAATTAATTATTTTAATAAAAAATTAATCGAGTGGAATTTCCACAAACAATTTCTGGGTTCTTTGGAATACTAGTGTCTAAGCCTCTCCAAAAATTTTGAGACTTAGAGCACTTTCCGATGCCACAAAAATCAACATAAAGAAGACCTAGGGGGAGATTTGCGTGGTGAGCTCTAGTGATGAGTCAATATGATCAACACATAGTGGAACAATGTGCGTGATGGGCCATTTTCGGAGAGTCAGCTAGTGGCTCATGTTGAGGTTGTGATGGAGGACGATGAGAAACCATCCATGCGGCCAACCATTGATGGGGGGTAGACATATGCATAAGCAGCTAGCAAAGCTGCAGTATGTTCAGACATTAGCTCTCTTCAGGCATACATAGACGGGGCTTCAAACACTATGGGTTACCCTTTTCACATTGGAGAGAGAGAGAGGTATAGTTTCCTTGTCATATGTCATGAATTATACGGGGCGAAACATTTTCATGTTGAGGTTATTGTACATAAAAGTACACGTGCATTCAATCCTACCCTTGGGGTTGTATGGCGAGAGGTATTGAGTTGATACCTAGTGGAGTTGGAAGGTGTCTAGATACATCCATGGTTGGGGGCATAGTTCAGTAGAGGTCGTGGTTTTTCCAGAGGGGCTCGAGGGCTGGATCATCGTTGGGATCCAGGTGGGACCTCCCATTACTTCATGGATTGGGTCAGTCATGGTATTAGCAGGATGGTGGATTCGGTGATTGAACTCACCCCCATTTTCATATTCCCATATGAGTTTTGGAAAACACTATTGACAGGTCGAGCTAAAGGGGGAGCATGCAGATCTCATGAGTTATCGTGGCATATTGATTATGCGTGGGGTCGCAGGGTGATTAGCCTACTCTGGCAGGAGTTTTAGGAGGTGGTATTGATAGGCCACTGAATATGGCATCATATGGAGACAATCCTCTCTCATTAATGTATTGGGAACCAAAGCTACTAAGGTTGGGCATGATAATGTTATTCCCAATTGTATGTGAGGAGTTGGGCCACTAAGGTATACTTGGGTAGATGAGGAGGTGTATATCACATCATGGTGGGTGTAATAGCGGATGGTGGATGCATGGGCACATATGGGATTCCCTAGGGTACTTAGTGGAACAACATTGAACATTGGTATCTAGTGGTGCATGGAGTTATTCCACGAAGTTCAGTGCTATGCATAGGAGTGTAGGGGTATGTATTTGTGTGCAACAAAACATGATGATGCACAACAGGTTTTTGGAGAGTTTTCAACAGAGATATCTCCTGACAGGGGCATCGGGAACACCATTGGATTTGGCACACCCAGATTTTGAGTGCGAGTTGATCACAAGGTTGATCGCGAGCTTCCATTGATCACACTCCAACATTGCACACTGGCAGAGGGGACTTGGATATCAACTCTTGATGATATCATCATGAATAACATGAACCAGGAGGTTCATTTGAGATAGTTGGATGGGACACGGTGCATTGCGAGAGGGGCTTTATGGTTGTGGCATATGGTCAAGGCATGAGTTGGCAGATGCAGGCTTCGGGATAGTACGACCTTCTGCAGAGGTAGTTGCACGATCTTCTACAGAGTTAGCACTTGCACCACCCTTGAGTCCACGCTTAGGGAGATGCATAAAACCATTTTGGAAAGACATTACGAGGTGTCTCAGGAGCATCTATGATCTGGATCTTGGTTGAAATGGACCTCTTGCTGCAACTTTGATGATAAATTCTTCTATAGGTGATGAAATCAGATTCCGTCAAAGACCCATTTGAGATATTGAATAGATATTTACAATGATATAAGACACTTGAAATTTGATGACCTATGGGGTGAGAAAATGATTCCACAAACTCAGAGGATGCGTGGCGGCATAGTGTTCCATACAGGTGTAACTTCAATTGCTCATATCTCTCAAACCAGGAAACGAAATCAAATTCCGTAAAAACCCCATTTGAGATAATAAAAAATACTTTCAAATGAGATATTTTTTACTCTCTGATATGATATATGGAGACTGTGGCACTTGCATGAAGTTTACTGAAAATTACTACCAAAAATTGAAACTGAAATATGTTTCAAAGCCTCATGGAGCCGTAACCTGAATATGGATTTATGCAGGAACGAAATAAAATACAGAAGTAAAAATAAACACAAAGATGTATCATAAATAAAACTTCATTTCATTAATATCAAATTATTGAAATATGCTTAGAGATAGAATGGAAATATACTCACTAGGGCGATGGTAGCTTATCTCTGAGAAGAGATGTGGCGGCTACATGCCTCTGAACTGTGTTACAATGAGGCTCAAGGGAATTTTTATTATTGAAAAATAAGAAAAACCCTAAACAACCAAAACCCTAACTCGAGGAGTTGTAACACCAAGATTTTATGGGCCCCGTTGGCGTTAGTTAGGTAGCCAACTTCCTGGGGTCGTAAATTGGTCATAGTATCTTTGTTTGGCATGTATGATATCTCGTTGGAAATATATCTTCGAGGACTACAACGTATAGGGCCTCAAAATGGCTCCGGAATTTCAAGACCTAAAAAAATGCTAAAAATAGTAAATATGAAAACTGATGAAACTGACAAATGGAATAGGCAGGTGGCCACCAATATCCACCTAGATCATTCCTCCCCCCTTAGGAAGCAATGGTCCCCATTGTGTGTAGAGCCTCCATGAGGTAGGGAAATTTTTGTTGAACCTGGTCCCTCGTCAACCACTTTCCATGGTGAAGGAGTTGGCCTGCTTTGAAGTGGGCATAGCTTGCGATGGGGTCTAGAGAGGCACTCCTTCTGCAAATGTAACCAAAATGTGTCACCCACCTATAACTTGTGTGGCGCTCGATGTTGATCTTGGCGCTGCTTGTACTTGGCATTAGATTTCTCCAAGATGTTGTGGACCTGTTGGCAGACGTAAGAGAGTACACATGTGGATTTTTTATGTGTGGTTGCATGAGGTATGGAAACATCAGGTAGCGGCACGCCTGGGGTCAGATCAATGGAGTGATTTACCTAACAATGTAGAGGAACCTGTGTGGGTGAGGATAAAATGTCCTTGTATTCCTCCACAACTTTGTCAATTTTTTGCTGCAGTGCAGGGGATCCCTCTTTGGAGGTTGTAGCCATAAAATTATTCTTGCCTTGTGGGTGAATTGTAATGAAAACAAATTTCCTGGTTTAGGAAATAATCTTACTACGTTGCAGTAATCAAAGAGATGGCAAGAGGTGGTACTACCTCCGGTATCCTGTACAAATTATTTCCCAAAGTGATAATAACAGAATGAGGCCTTGACTCATACATAGTGTTGGTTTGAGGGGTCTTGACCCGGGTTCATATTTGAGGTTAAACAACAAACGCCTACACTACTAGCCCTTTCGGCAATGACCCACTGGCACAGGTCAAGGTCTTACTCGAAGTAGTATGGGAGCATGTTAGAACCATGTTTCCACACCTCAAGAGAGAGAGATTTAATGAAGTGGGTGCCTTTAGATATAACCAAGCATACGCTAAGAAATCCCTAACCAGAAACCCTTAACAATATACGTAACAGAATAAGTTGCGCACAACCCGTAACTTATAATGTAATCAATTAACAAGAGAAATATGACTGAACATGACCAGATCTATGTATTCATTACTCTTTAAAGGATCACATCCACGTGTGTAATCAATTAGCTAGCAGTATTCAACATCACAGAAATAACAGAGGAAATAACATGAAGCATAACATATCACAGAGAAAATTGATATCAACAAAACACCCATCTATTTATTAATACTTCAGATCCTTACAGACTCTTCACCAGGCTACGCACACAGCCACTAGGGTCCGCACACAGTAGGAATTTGGGTCTCTGTGCACACAGCCACTAGGGTCCGCACACAGCAGGACTTTGGGTCTCTGTGCACACAGCCAACAGGAGCCCTTACCTAGAAAAGTTTGCACAAAATCCTCAAAGCATATATATCATTAACACGATATGAGAAACTTATCTCCAAACTGACTCTTCGACTCATCCTAGACTCTTACTTATGCTTTTAGCCTGTGCTATAATAGGGTCCGCAAACCATGGTTTGAGACCTCTAGATCTACCCATTTTTCCCATTACAATGCATGAGGAACTTTGAATTGCCCCAAAGTCCCTTAAATTGTGCTATGCACGACTAAAATATTCAAAATATTACAAAATTATTTCAAAATTGCATTCAGGGGACCTCGGTCCAACAAAACCCAACACAATCTTGTGACTCGTCTCAAGTCGCAACGGCAGTGGGGTCTTCATCTTACTCCAGATTTGTTCAATGGAAACGAAAAATGGTGGAAGGACGCCCTCACTCTGCGCAACTGCATTCTGCATGATCTCGACCAAATTTTGCGAAGTTGGCCCTTGAGTAGCCTAGGTGACATTGTCCAATGTCTAGTTCAAATTTTTGACCGCAGTGTCTAGGTCCTGTGATAGCTTCATCGCTTCATCTGCCTAAGGCTTGAGATGATCACTGAGTACTTGCTTCTTATGTCGGATATCCTCGATTTCATATCTGATAACATGACTGGTGTGAAGGTCCGCCAATCGCTGTGCTGCAACAAGGGTGGGCATGGTGAGTTCCAGCTGATCAAATTCCCACTCTTTGGGATGCAACTCCTAAGTGAATTTTTGGAGAAGTGGGTCACGTTGCACTATTGACCATAGCTCCATAGCAGTGTCTAGCAACTTAGAGCCTTTAGATATGTTTGCCGAAATAATTTCGGTGGCTTCCTTAACCAATGCAACTCTCTGGGCTCACACCTCCCGAGGGGTCTCAGGCTGCAGCTTCGCATGCAACGCAGTAATATGTTGCTCAAAATCAGCTTTGACCGTTTGCATGTCGGTCCTGGAAGCCTTCAAAGTAGCAACCAAGATCTTATTTTTCACCTAAGGCATAGTAGAGGCGAGAATGACAACTTCAGGGATCTCTCCGCACATCCGGTCAATTAGATGTTCCAACTCAGCTTCTTGTGTGACCACTGCTTGTTGTACTCCCTGTGTTTGGGTGGATTCTGATGCCTTTTTCACGATCATCTACTCTGCCTTGCTTAGCTGCTACTACACACGTGATTGTCTGCTTTTTATCTCAGGTTCCGCCATATTTATGAAAGCCACAATGCGTAGGCTGGGGATAATAAATTCCATCGGCATGATGGCCTCTTGTCCATAGACCATCCTTAAAGGAGTCTTCCCAGTCAGCTTCTTACATGTAGTCATATAGGCCCATAACATCGAAGGGATGCACATGTCCCAGTCATTCTGATTGGTACAGACCTTGGTTATTGCATTCTCCAAGATTTTGTTGAAAGCCTCTACTGTGCCATCAACTTGTGGGTGATATGGGGTGCTTTTCGCATGATGGATCTGACATCATTCCCTTCAAGCTTCAATAGTTTCATTAAAAAAATGCGTACCTCTATCTCTTATTAAGATCTTCGGGTAGCCAAACTTTGTCAGAATATGCTCAAAGATGAAATGCATTGTGGTATATGCAATACACTCCTTAATAGCCTTCGCCTTAGTCCATCTGGTTACATAATCAGTGGCAGTATTGATGTAACATGCGCCAGTCTTCTTTCTCGAGGGATTGATAGGTCCCACAAATTCGATAGCCCGTTTATCGAATGCCTACAAGGCCATCTACGGTTGCAGGGGAATTTCATCTCTACACGAGGGCTTTTCGGTTCAATGACATGCATCATATGCTTGGCAGTATTCTTGTGCATCATTATGAAATGTGGGCCACCATAACCCTGCATGCAACACCTTCTATGCAATGGCTTTCCCTACGTAGTGGCCTCTTGCCACTCCTCCATGAGCCTCAGCCAAGATAGCTTGTCTCTCATGTTCTAATACATACCTCCTCAATACCTTATTTGTGCCCAACTTATATAATTTACCTACAATTATAGTGAAATCAGTTGTGCGGGCCACCAATTATTTCTTCTGCTACACTGAATATTCTGTAGGTGTTGTCCCAGTTGTCAAGAAGTGAATAATTTTCGCCAAGTGCTCATCAAACACCTTGATAGCGAAAATTTGGCATCGGGTAATCCTTCCTCCAGACTAGTTGGCTCTTCTCCATTCTCAATTTGAGACAAGTGATCAGGTCTTGCGTTTAGTCTCCCAGGCTTCACAATAATCTGAAACTCATACTCTTGAAACAGTAGCAACCATCTAAAAATTCCCCCCCCACGCCCCCAACATAGGCTTATTGACCAGGTATTTTAAAGTTGAATGGTCAGTCAACATTTTAAAGTGTCCTCTCAATAGATAGTGCTTGCATTTCTACAAGGCATACACCATTTCCAGTCCTTCTCGTTCGGTAGTAGAACAGTTGTGCTCTCCGCTAGAGATTTTCCTGCTAGCAAAAGAAATTGGGTGATCAATGTCTCCTTCACCTGGCTGCACTAAGACAACCCCAAGAGCCATTCCTAATGCATCCACATGCACTTGAAAAATGTTAATCCAATCTGGAAATATTAGAATAGGTGTGATTACCATCTTTCCTTTAGCAGCTCGAAACTTTTCTGACACTCCTCATCCCAGAAAAAGGACTTATCCTTCTTTATTAGCTTTTCCATTGATGTAGTGATCAAGGCATACCCCTGAATAATTTTTTTGTAGTAACCCGTGTGCCCTAAGATGGAGCGCAATTGTTTCTCATTGGTGGGGACTGCTTAATTGATGATAACCACAATCTTGGTTGGGTCAACCATCAATCCCTACTGACATACAATGTGCCCTAACAAAAATCCAAAAGGTGTGCAGAATATGCACTTCTTCAGGTTCAGTGAAATCCAGTGTTTTTTGTAGGTATCCAACGTCATACGCATGTTTGATACATGATTATTTACCAATCCGAGTACTCTCCAATCATCAAAATAGACCTCCAGAAACTTATGGATGAATTCTTTGAATTTTCTACAACTACTCATGAGAAATGGCAGGGGGATTCTTCAATCCGAATGCCATGAAGGTGTACTGGAAGGAGCCCCATTCGGTTGCAAATGTTTTCTTACTCCGGTCTTTAGGTGCAATTATGATCTGGTGGTGTTAGGCCCCCGTAATTCGACAGATTGGTAATGACCAAATGAACAAGGGTAACATCAAACCAATATTTGGAGTCCTAGAACCTAGCCTTCCTGGACTTAGAGAGGGCTCTCTCTATGTTTATGTAAAGTTGATGAATTTGATTGATTTCAGGTTTTATTTTAGGCTAGCTATTAGGTTTAGGGTTTGTTTGTTTGTTTGTTTGGGTAGGTGGCTTATCAAGCATAATAAGTATAGTGAGAGAGGTTCAGACCATTAGGCTATGGAGTCTAAAAAGGTCTTGACAAGTTTAATAGTAGGACAAGGGTGTATCACAGGGAAAATCTAACAAAGTCAAATAGATCTAAAGGCTTATGTGAATGGAGGTGAACAACAAATTGTGAACATAGTAGGTGCAGAAGGGTAGTTAAGAATCCTTCAACAAATACATCAACAAGAATGACCTTTATGTTTAATAAGCATCAAGAAAGAATCAAAGACAGGGCATACCAATAACTCTTTTGATCAAACCATAGCATGTAAGCATTAATACAACGATCCATTGAACTATAGAAGGCAAACAACTTGTAAATATTCTAGTTATTTCACTTTTAAACTAAGAAAACATGTAAGATAAACATATAGCAGAGATAAAATAAGAGGGAACTCCTGACTTCATCAATCAATCTATTAAGACCTGCAAAGAAACATTTTAAGATGACCTATAGGGCATGGAAAATCATAAACCCCATTAGCTAAACCTAATCAGCAACACTTCAAAGTAAATGACCTTAAAAACAATGTTTAAGTAATAGCAAAGAGGGCTAACCATAAATCACTTTGAAATTGTATTCATTGAATCATTTCTAAGATAAACAAGCATAAGTGGGTCTAGAGAGCAACTAAGAATTCTCTAAATTGACCTAGCAGAAGAAAACATATAAGCAGAGAAGGACAAACAGAACTAAGGTGCCTCTAAACAACATTTCTTAGCCTAAAACTTCTGCCCTATTGCAGTAGAAAGATGAAAAATATGATAACACAAGAAAACGTGAACTAAATAGGAACACATCACCATTTAACAATGCTCAGGAATCCTGCAAGAAAGCCTTCTCCAATGTCAAACAGTCCAAGCCATTCACAAAAATCAAAGCCAATTTGTCTTCAATATCCAAGTATATGTATTACTCTCAATAATTTCATAACCAACAACATACATTGAGACCTCCATTCTCTATTTATCTAGCGAAGGAGGGCCAAAACCCTAACTAGGGTTTTAGCAACCATTAATACACCATAAATGTTATTTATGTCCAAAGAGGCCATGCAAGGCTCAAGGCACATAATATCTATAACAATAAATGAAAGGTAACTCAAAGATAACTCCTCAACCAACTCTGGATTGATTTGCCTCAAAAACCCCAAAATATATATTTGCCATAAATGAGTGTCTTTTGTTGACTTTTGCAAATAAGGGCACAGTAGTGAGGTCCAAGGGCGCATCGCTTGCACTCAAAAAATGGGGCACCTTGCAGCTGAATTTGGAAGGCCTTCCCGACGTCGGAATGAGCTCCATGATAGCTCCTTGGAAAGCCTGTTGAGTCTACTTTCCAAAAATTCCCTCGGTTTTCTGATTGGACTTCATTTACCTATTGAAAAACCAAATCTTCCAAGACTGCTAAGGGCACAACACCAACCCTAAAAATAGGGTAGAAAGGTGGTTTTTTGCATGTTTTGACCCTTTTGGGGGACCAAAACTACTCCAAATGATCTTAAAATTTATGTACATGATGTCCTTGGCCTAAGGAATCCAAAAATATAAATTTTTCCTCCAACGGATGCCTCAAGAAAAAGCGCAACGCCAACACTTGAAAACATTCCCTGTTTTGTAGCTGAGATTTGGAGGCCTTCCCTGTGTCCAAATGAGCTCCATGATAGCTCATTGGAAATATTTTCCAGTCTAGTTTCCAAAAATAAATTTATTTTTCAGAATGGAAACCATTTACCTACTCAAAAATGCATTATCCCAAGAATTCTGCAGGCAAGGGCACAACACTAAGGTCCAAGGGCGCAACGCTTGCACTGGAAAAAGTTCTGGTTTTGTGACCATGATTTGGAGGCCTTCCTGTTGTCCAAATGAGCTCCATGATAGCTCATTGGAAAGATTTTCCGTTCTAGTTTCGAAAAATACCTTTAGTTTCGTGATTGGAATTATTTTACTAGCTCAAAAACGCATTCTCCCAAGGCTGCTAAGGGCACAGCGCCAGCCCTGAAAACAAGGCAGAAAGGTCAAATTTTTCATGTTTTTGGCCTTTTTGGAGGACTAGTATTTCTCCAAATGAGCTGAAACTTGGTGAGTATGATTTCCTTGGCCTGAGGAACCCAAAAATGTAAATTTTTCCTTCAATGGATTCCCCAAGAAAAAGCGTAGCACCCTTGGCCCTTAAAAACAGTAAAAAACCAAAAAATATCAAAAGTTGCCCAAATTTTGAAATTGCCTTGCTTATGGTGTTTGGGATGCCTATAGATATAGATCAGCCAAGTTTTCAAGGTTTTATTTGTCTTTTAGCCTCATTGGGTCCATCATATCTTTCATATCCCTTATTTCCCTCACTGTTTGATTCTTCATTTGTTTGATTTCTCATGGGCATCTACCTCACTGACATTAACCTCATTGCTATCATTTGTCATTTCCTTGCTGCTTTCTCCTTCACTGACATTAGCCTCACTGATATTTTACTCATTGATATGTGCCTCATTTCCCTCACTGCACTTTTATGACTACTAACTTAATTGCCCACATCATCACTGTCCTTTGCTTCAAATTTCTCTACCCAACTGACATCATCTTCTTTCCTTCCTTCTTCATTGCCCTCTCCTATCTTTATGACATTTGACCACTCTGCTTTTAAGAAAAACCTAGGACTGTTGTGAAACTAATATGAAGAGGGTAATGGAGTGGCAATATACTAGTGAATGAAGTGAGTGACTGAGGGTGTAAATTAGGCAGAATGAGAGGCTAAATAATTTTGAAGGCAATCCAGCTAATATGTCAAACTTTGCTTTGAAAACACTTGCGCTAATGGAAATTTGATATAAAGGAGGGTATGTAATGTCAATTCTTTTGCAATGTAAGGTGCTAAGTGTTATGTCAAGGCCTTGATGGATGAAAAAATTTAAACCAATGCAACCACCTTAATTTCACCTCCTGTCTAGACTTATATTTTTCATGGGCAGATAAAGAAATGGAAAATAGTGATTTGCAAGTTCAAGCCTTAGGGTAGCCTCTTAGGGTTTCAATTTCTTTCAAATAAATCATCCAAAATACTTGAGAATGATGGTAGGGAACCCACTTACCTCTATCATAGATTTATAAAACGTTGGAGGAAACTTAAAAGGGCTCTGAAGTGGTCTGAGGGGTTAATTTTCTTAGGAAGCCCTCCTGGCCAAGGGCGCAACGCTCAATCCCAGGCGCGCAATGCCTTATTGCAGAGGGAATTTGGAGGCCTTCCCGGTGTCCAATTGGGCCTATGATAGCTCGATGGAACAATTATCCTATCTACGTTCCAAATATACCTTTTATTTTCTTATCGGAGTTGATTTGACCTATCAAAAGTTGATTCTCCCGAGAATGGTCAAAAAGTGTTAAATGATGGTGCAGAAATGCAGAGTGTTGGTGCAGGCAACTTTTGGAGGCCTTCCTCAACTCCAAATTAACATCATGATAGCTCATTGGAAATATAATCTAGTGTAATTGTCATTTGACGCATCTAGAAAGTGATTTGGACAATATAGCTATGCAAAAACTTGATTTTCCCAAGGTCACTCTAGAAGTGCAACAATTCTCGCATGACACTTGTATTTTTGACATTTCTCTAAAACCATAACACCTGTGTAAAATCTGAAGGAGGTTTTTATTCTTGGACCTACAGTGGGAAAAACCTCTCTCTCGTTTTGGTAAGAAATAAAGTTTGAAGCAAAAATGGCCCTATGAGTGACAAATGGCTTGGCTCTTGGAATGAATTCCTGGAAAATGATGGAGGCTTGATGTTTATGAGTTGGTATGGCTTCATGATTGCTAATATAACCTACCATATGGATCTTCTGCTCCTATGCCTCTTTTCCATAGCAAACCCTAGCCTAGTGGAAGAGAAAATTAGGGTTTAGTGCTTCCTCCATGTCATTTTATGCAAGGGGCCACTGTTTTGGCACTCAACTAGACTATCAAGTTCAAAACCCTAGTTCTCCTCAAGACCAAGTTTTCCTCCTCTGCTGTAAGTTGTCTTCCTTTAGGAACATACAATTTACCTTATAAATTTATTCTACTGATTGACCTCTTAACATTCCTCCAGAAGTGCCAAGTTACATTTACCTTTTGTAGAATTGGAATTTTACAAGGTAGTCTTCTTTGGAGACTTTCAGATCTTTTCTTGAATAACCATGTCTCAACATTTCAAGACCTATGAACCATATTATAACAAAGAAAAATAGTGTGTAAAACACCAATGATTGACTTTGGACCATATGAAACCGTAATTGACCTAGTGGGAGGATCCTTTGACTGAAAATTGGCTTGGAGTCTTCAAGTGTAAAAACAGAGTATTGACAAAGTGGTGTATTGAAGATCCAAATTCCATTGTACTTGATTTATCTAAAGAGCCTACAGAGATAGTTTTGAGACCATCAATGCTTGAGGAGCTTGGTGAAAAACATAGTAATGAGGTCATAGGGAGGAAAAAGGATGGAGATGCATGGAACAAGCCCATAAGGAGTCCTTTTTAAGAGTGGTAAGGTGACCATGGAATGGGAAAATGGTAGAATAGTGAAATTTTTTGGTATAAGGATAATGAAGGCAGTGAGATTTCTAAAACTCACAATATTCAGGAATCTTGTTTTTAGAAATCTAGAACTAATATTTAGTCATCTATAGATAGTAAAAATTACTGATGACTAACAGGTGGTACCCTGAAAATCCATAAGTGAATGAGTACACTTCTTGAACTCCTACATTATCCAAGATTTCATCAGAGAATGGCGTAGGGGAGGGGTCATGCACATAGGCATCATTTAGTTTGCGCAGGTCTATGTAGATCCTTATCTCTCCTTTGCTTTTCTTTTCTGGGACTTCCATTGGGCTTACCCAATCAGACTGTTCTACGGGCTCAATGATACCTACTTCCACCATCTTATCTATCTCATCCTTGAATTTCTACTTATATTTAGGGTTCAGTCGATAGGGTCAATGCTTGACAGGATGTGCATCTAGGTTCAAGGTGATCTTCATAACACCCAGATCTCCTACAATTCTCTTGAGCTCAAAGAACTTCATAGGAAATAGGTCCTAATATTTGGTCAATCGCTCCACAATCTTTCCAACAATATCATCATACCAATAATCCCCAATGTTGGCCAACTTAGGCTTCTCCTCCATCCCAATGTTTACTTCCTTCAACTTCAATGGCTTCGTAACGTCCTGTTAGGTCCCTATATTACTAGTATAGTCCCTTATTGTTGTTAGTGTAACCCCCTTATTTTTATTATTGTACCCTTGTAACCCCCATTTTATTATTATTGTGCCCTTAAATTATTATTGTTAGGTCGGCTAGGATTACATCGTGGCCCACTAGGATTACATTATGGCCCCATGGACTCCTATATATAGAAAGGAGGTTTTGTAAATTGTATCATCCAAGAATTGTTCATTTATGTAATGTATTGGAGGTTTCCCCCTCTAAGTGGCTCATTTCTAAGGCGTTTATATCTCTTTTCTTCTCTTTTTGGAGCTGGTTACACAACATTTGGTATCAGAGCTTTGGATTCTAGGGTTTCGCTGCTCCAAACAGGTCATCGTGGCATTTTCGCTATAAATTTTTTTCTATGAAGTTTCAAAAGCTAAAATTTTTAGAGTATAAAGCAGAAATCCTGAGGAATATTGCCTAAAAATTTAAAATCTTGGTTCGTAATATTTTTGGAGATATCATCTGTGGAAGTTAGGTATTTTTTCAGGCTCCTAAAAAGGTCATCGTGGCATTTTTGCTATAAATTTTTTTCTACGAAGGTTTAGAATATGAAATTCATATGGTGCGAAGCTAAAATCCTTAGGAAATTTTTCAAAATATTTCAGAGCTTGGTTCACAATATTTTTGGAAATATGATCTGTGGAAGGTAGTGCTTTTTCAGGCTCCTGAATTTCATCTCAAAGAGGTGATAGTGGGAAAAGTTCAATAACTCTCTCTCTGGGGATCAGATTGCAGTGCCGTAAAAAGTGGTCACAAGTACACATAATTTAGTTTCTTGGTTATCCATTTCAGATACAAAGGACAAAAAAGTGACACGTGGAAAGTCGTACAAGTTCGCTCTACTGAACCAGTCCAGAATTAGGTCATTGTGGGATATTGGACACAATCTTGTCTTGGAGAATCCAAATCAGGTCAGACCTGTGGCATTTGAAAGAAGCTTCAGAGGGCTACTACAGGGCTGAATTTCAGATATTGAAGATTTTCAATTACAAAGATAATTCAATTTCAATATCGAGCTCCTCAAAGCAAGTAAAAGGTGTGTATTGTTTTCCAAATTGCATAAGTCTTGTTTGAAGAATCAAGTTGAATTGATTCCAAGGGTATCTTGTAGAATAGATATCAATATTGGATTCTAAAATGGCCCCTAAAAAGAATTCAACACCCATTAAGCCTTCAGAAGGCTCTACTATGACTCATGAAGATGAAGAATGGCAACATGACATATCAAAATTACAAGAGCAAATTTCGCTCTCGCAAAGAACAACAAAAAATGAAATGGAAGTTTTGAAGAAAGGCGTGGAAACTAAGATGGATGGTTTGAAGAAAGGCGTGGAAGCCAAGATGAATGGTTTGGAAGCTAAGATGGATGGCATGGAAGTGGGCATGGAAGCTAAGATGGATGACATGAAAGACAACATGGAAAACATGAAGAATGATCTAAAAGCATACATGGAAGGCTTGATGACAAGCTTAAAACAAGAAATGATTCCTAATGGTGGAAATATAGTAGAAGAACCTCATGATGAGAACAAAATAAATGTTAATCATGATTTCATAAACTCTAATGTTGGCGAGAAGAACCACCATATTCCAAAAATGGATATGAGGAAGTTTGATGGAAAGGGTCCTGTAACATGGATACTACAGATGGAGCAATATTTTGATCTCCATAACGTGAAAAACACACAAAAGGTATGCATTGCAACTTCACATTTAGAACAAAATACATTTGAATGGTATCGATGGCTTTGCTCCCGTAAAAAAAATTGTCACTTGGTCAATTTTTACGGAGGAAATGATAGCACATTATGAGGATACAAAGAGAAACACCTTCTTTAGCCAATTGATAAATCTCAAACAAAAGGGTTTAGTGGGGCAGCACATTGAGGACTTCCAAAGATTGAATATAAGGGTAACTGATATTCCAGAGGAACATAGGATTGATCTCTTCATAGGTACTCTAAAGGATAACATCCAACATGAAGTTCGTGTTTTGGAACCTGATTCATTGGAGAAGGCATTCAAGTTGGCAAGAAAAGTTGAATGTAAAATTATGGCGACAAGGAAGCCTACCACTCAATTCTATAAAGAAGGAAGTGTTGCTACGCCTAGATTTCCACAACCTACAAGGCTGACACCACAACAATTGGAAGAAAAAAGAGCAAAAGGGCTTTGCTACAGTGGTGATAGCAAATACACTAAAGGTCATAAGTGTGCTGAGAAGAAATTATTTTACATAGATTGTGAAGAAGAAGAAGAAAATGAACAAGAAGAGGATATACACCAGAAACCACCCCTAGAAGAGGAAGAAATGAATCCGACCATATCGTGTAATGCACTGGCAGGAATTACCACTCCTCAAACTCTCAAGATAGAAGGACATATAAAGAAGAAAAGGGTAATAGTGTTGATTGATTCAGGTAGCACCCATAATTTTATTCATTATAAGGTAGCCAAAGAATTAAATTGTTTCCTATACCCAGCACCAGAATGTCAAGTGATGGTTGCAAATGGAGGAACTATAAATTGCTCTGGAAAATGCCATAATATCAAGCTAAGCATGGGGGAATATGTATTGACTAGTCCAATGCTTTCCATTCCTATGGGAGGTGCTGATGTTGTACTAGGAGTACAATGGTTACAATCTTTGGGGACGGTAGTTTTTAATTTTCAAGAACTTTTCTTGAAATTCTTTTCAGAAGGAAAGGAAGTCGAATTACGGGGTATTGAAGGGAAGCCAGGAAGGATAATAAGCTCTAATGGCATGACAAAGCTTCTAAAGAAAGAACAACGAGGCGTAATTGCACAATTATGCTCACTAGAAGTTCCAACATCAAAATCATCTATTTCCGCAGATCTCCAACAAGTCTTGGACAATCATTCCAAGGTGTTTGAAACTCCCAAAGGACTCCCACCTATTCGTGATCATGATCATGCTATTCATTTGATTCCAGGAAGTGTTCCTCCAAACATCAGGCCTTGTAGATATCCTTACTTCCAAAAAAGCGAAATTGAACGTATGATTGCAGAAATGTTAGAGGCGGGTATAATTCAACCTAGTCAAAGTTCTTTATATGCTCCTATAGTATTGGTACACAAGAAGTATGGATCATGGTGAATGTGTCCAGATTATAGGGAGACCAATAAGCTCACCATTAAAGATAAATTTCCCATTCCTGTGATTGATGAATTATTGGATGAATTTCATGGAGCAATTTATTTTAGCAAGTTGAATCTTCATTCAGGATATCATCAAATTAGAATGAATATTGAAGATATTCCAAAAACAGCATTTCAAACTCATGAGGGTCATTATGAATTTTTGGTCATGCCTTTTGGCCTTACCAATGCACCTTCTACATTTCAAGGGTTGATGAATTCATTTTCAAACCCTTCCTTAGAAAATTTGTGCTAGTATTTTTTGATGATATACTAATCTACAGCAGGTCTTGGAAGGATCATGTTGAACATGTTGACAGGTGCTCAAACTATTGCAGGAGAAACAATTATATGCAAAAAAATCCAAATGTTTCTTTGGAGTACAAGAGGTGGAATATCTGGGTCATATTGTATCTCATGAGGGTGTTAAAGTAGACTCTAACAAAATTAAAGCCATTAAGGAATGGAAAGTCCCCACAACCATAAAGCAGTTGCGAGGATTTCTCGGGTTAACAGGGTATTATCGCAAGTTTGTTAAGAATTATGGGAGAATAGCAGCACCTCTAACAACATTATTGAAGAAAGATGCATTTTCATGGACTCCTCAAGCAACTAAGGCCTTTGAACATCTTAAAGAGGCAATGTGCCTAGCACCGGTCTTAGCTACGCCAGACTTCACAAAAACCTTTATTGTGGAATGTGATGCCTCAGAAAATGGAATTGGTGCGGTTTTAATGCAGGAAGGAAGACCCATTGCTTTTGAAAGTCGTCCAATCAAAGGAAAGTATTTGCATAAACCTATTTATGAGAAGGAAATGTTAGCAATACTGCATGCACTAAAGAAATGGCGAACTTACCTAATGGGAAGACACTTCAAGGTAAAAACTGATCATGATAGTCTTAACACTTTTTGGAACAAAGACTATCTTCAGAAGAGCAGCAAAAATGGGTCACAAAGATGTTGGGTTATGACTTTGAAATAATCTACAAAAAGGAAAGCTTAATGTTGTTGCAGATGCACTCTCAAGAAATAATGAAGAGGTGGAAGCATTGCTTTGTGCCATTTCTATTATCCAACCAGATTGGATAACCGAAGCAAGAGATGAATGAAGAAGGACAAAGATGTATGGACACTCATTCAAAAGTTGCAGCAAGATCCTAGTACATCTGATACATTTAGTTGGAAAAATGATTCCTTATGGTACAAAGATCGCTTATATCTTTGTAAGAATTCCCAACTAAAACAAAATATTCTTCTCGAATTGCACACTTCTTCTTTAGGAGGACACTGTGATTTTTAAAAACTTACCACAGGGTGAAGAAAGAATTTTTTTTTCGATGGCCTTAAATCTAATATTCAAAATTTTGTGGCTTTAATGTTTGGTTTGCTAGCGTATCAGTGAAAATGCTTAAGACCCAAGGGACTTCTACAACCTTTATCCATTCTCGTTGTTCCTTGAGAAACAATTCTTGGCCGTGTACAAGAATCCGTGCTCAAGACATTAAAGATTATGTCACAAATGTATATATGTGTTCACATCGAGCATCAGCAAGAAGTTCTCCAACTCTTAAAGGATAACCTGAATTTGGCACAAAATCGAATGAAACAACAGGCAGATCAACATCATAGCGAGAGAATTTTTGATGTAGGAGATTGGGTATTTTTACGGCTACAACCATACAAACAAATGTCCCTCAAGCAAGCTAAGAAGGATAATAAATTATCGCCAAAGTACTATGGTCCTTACGAGGTGTTGCAAAAGATTGGTACTATGGCATACAAATTGGAGCTTCCTGCTTCTTCGCGAGTACATCCAGTTTTCCATGTTTCATGCTTAAAGAAGGTTATAGGTGAAAATCTTCCAGTTCAAACAATATTGCCAGAACTTGATGAGGAAGGAAAAATCATATTGGAACCTGAAGCGGTCACGGAAACAAGAACTCGAAAACTACGAAATCGATCAATTTCAGAGTATCTCATCAAGTGGAAGAACTTACCCACTGAAGATTCTACATGGGAGGATGAGAATTTTATACAAAAGCACCCAGAGCTACTCAAGCGTTGAGGACAACACTTTTGTGAAGGAGAGGGGCATGTTAGGTCCCTATATTACTAGTATAGCCCCTTATTGTTATTATTGTACCCTTGTAACCCCCATTTTGTTATTATTGTGCCCTTAAATTATTATTGTTAGGTCGGCTAGGATTACATTGTGGCCCACTAGGATTACATTATGGCCCCATGGACTCCTATATATAGAAAGGAGGTTTTGTAAATTGAATCATCCAAGAATTGTTCATTCATGTAATGTATTGGAGGTTGCCCCCTCGAAGTGGCTTATTTATAAGGCGTGAATATCTCTTTTCTTCTCTTTTTGGAGCTGGTTACACAACAAACTCTTCTACACATTTTTGGAATAAATCATTTTTCTCAGGAGATGCCTTCAACTTCACAATAACTAAATGTGCATGAGCTTCTGAGAAATAATTATTTTCATGTATAGATGAGTAAGATATATTTAATCTTCATTGACCTCTTTAATAGCAATAATAAAGTTCTGTAACATCACATCCAAGTGCCAATATGATGGAGAGTACATCCCAAAGTGTCTTTCATCACTTATTCTGATCCCAAGATTTCCCTTTGGACAAAAGTGAGCTTTGAACACAAATTTTCCTTCTCAAAAGAGATTTGAGCCAGCTGGGAGACATTACTAGTACATTTCCCTTCAAATTGTGTCTCATTTTCAATGCTCTTTTTAGAGAGCTCCACACAATTGGTGTTCATATTTTGAATCAATTTCTTATTGGTAAATAAAGAAGACTCAAACTCACCCACTATGGTTTCAAAATGTGATATTTCTTTAATTCTTTTCCGCAACTATTCAATGAATTTATCTAACTAGACACACATGATATCAAGAGATAAGGTATATTCTCAACTTTTCACACTCCTTTATTGTCTTTGGTTCAACATGGAGGGAATGAATTATCTCCTAATTTTTTTCATACATGTTATCATGTGGTGGTCTAATCAAATTTCTTAGTCTACTATGAATCTTATTAAGTACTATGGCATCTAGTTCTCTTTCTTGTTGGATGAGTTCCACTTTTTAAGTGAGTTATGCAAACAATCTTTGTATCTCCATACCCTTACAAAACAAATTTCTAGTTTGACCTCCAGAATCCTCAAGCTGTTAATTTTTTTAATGGTAGCATTGACAGTATGAGCAAGGAAGAGATCAGTGGAGATCAACACGTAGGCAATATTGTTCATAAATGGAATTTTATGAACCATTTTAGATGGATTCCTCTATATTTTCCAAATCTTGAATAATTGCAACAATACATTGACTTCTCTCATCCTCTAATGAAGATGTCAAAACAACAAATTCCCTATAAATATATAGTTGATTATGCAATGCTACTGAATTCTCAAAAGCATGTGCTTCAGACTCTATATTCGAGAATGCAAATCAACAATTTGAGAAGTACATTTAAACTCTTTTTCCCTAATTTCTCTTTCTTTGCTATCAATGTAAACAACTTATCATCTTGTGGTTCCTTTTCTTGCCCACATTAATATCAAACTCTAGCTTCTTCTAAGTAGCTATGCAATTGTTTATATTGCCTTTATTCCATAAGCTTATTAATAAAATTGGCACCCATTTAGTTTGTCTACGAATATCTTTCAAGCATCATATCTCACCATTTGCATCCCTAATATGTTGCAACAGAATTTTTTCATCCTGTACAAAACTAGGATCATGTGATTGGTGATATTTTGCATGGTATTATTGAGATTGATCCTCTATTTATAACATAGGCCCCACTTCCAATATTACATACTCATGTTAGGCCTTAAACTCAAAACCTTGAATTATTTTTGACATGCCAAAAGGTACTAGAAAATTCAAATTAGTTTTGAAACCCAAAAAAGTATCCTGCCACTTCCCTTGCCAAAGCTGCCTCGATATCTAAGAATTTCCTAGACTACTTTCTGAAGCTTTTCTAAAGTTGATTGATCCTCATTCAAGTACAATTTTAGAACTGGCATTTTATCAGCATGCTTAGAATCTTCCTTGGTGATCGATTGATATAGTTCCCTAACTTTAGTATCAAATGAAGATTTCTCCAACTTACATGAAATCTCCAATTCCCCTAAATTTATCATGCGTGATTGAAAGTTTGTGGAAAGTTGTGCCTTCTCTCAATACTTCCAGTAATTTATGCTTAGTGACTCACTAAATTTTTCATATGAATATAGTTGATATTTGATTCGATGAATTTCAAAATCAAAATTAGCTCTATCAGCTATGGAATCCTGAACTTTTGTCAAAAGTTATATGATTTTTTGTTGTAAAACAATATTCTCCTATTGCAATTACTCTATCTAATTGTAATTTGGATTTACTTTAAAAATACCAAGGATTAAATCTTGATCATAACCTTTTTGATTATATCCAAATCTTGGATGCTTCCAAGAGCGCGGTGTCCAACCCATGCATACTCCCAAAAGTCTGCCCTTTTTCCATGATGGACATATTCAGAAATCCAACTATCTGTTGATTTTTTTTTATCATATTATTCCATGTGCTTGATCCTTTAGGGACATCATCATGCCATGACTCACACAAGGTGGACAAGTTCCCTATTCCCCATTTGTCTTTTTTCCTTAAAATTTTTACATAGAGACCTTTTTTGTTAGAGATAAGCACCAATACACTTTTAAACATGGAGTTTTGTTTACCAGTATCCTTACCCTTGTTTCTCATTACAATTTTGGAATAATTAATTGTTTCCAACCTATTAGGTGCGACTTTTTCTCCTTTAATCCCTCTTGTCATGAGAAATTTTTATTAAATTTATCCCTCTCCAATAACACTGATCTTGGGGTTAGTATATTGGAATTTTAGAATATGGACATAGCTAATTACTATTAGATAGGGTTAATCTATTTGCTAGAGAGAAACACATGGATGTTTTTTTACCGGTCTTCTTATCCCTTCTTCTCATTCCAATTTAGGCATAACTATTTCTTTCCAAACTATCAAATGACATTTTTTCTCCTTGGCAAGAACTAGAACTCATTTTTTGATTGCAAATATTTAGTTCCTCTCCATTCATTATAAGTTAGTTGCATTCTAGAATTCAGGTTGAACTAGAGCTGATCTAGTCAAACATTCGTGTAATGATGCATTGAATTTAGATGGTGCATTGTATGCAAAATAACTACACTGGAAGAGGCCTATCTAGACCTAAGTTTGATATTCATCTTGAGGTTGGAAATATTTGGTGCATTTCTCAAGTTTAGCCAAATGATAAACGTATCAAATATTGGAAGTCAAACATATACAAACTCAAGGATCATGTTATATGTGTTTAATACTAATATTTCTTGCTGAAAAGATGTAGAACTCATTCTTTTGATTGCGTATATCTATTTTTTCTTTGTGTTAATTATCTATTCTTTAATGTTTCCTCTTGATTATACCTAGGACATAGCTGAATTATCGAATCATGTTGGATGTGGGGTGATCCATTAACGTTCTATGTGTAATCGCGCTACTAGGCACAGTGAATAGGGAAACTGGGACATGCCTCTCTAAACCTCGGTCTCATGTGCACCTTACGGTTTCCAATGTATTGGTGTGTTTCTTTAGTATGAAAATAGTAAACATATTAAATGTTTGAACTTGGGAATTAGATATATGAAAACTCAAGATTTATCATGTCTGGATTTGATTTGTTCAGAACTAGACTTGGGTTTGTGGTAGCTCAATATTCCCTATTGACAAGAGTCGACCTAGAACAATTTTTTTTTTTTTATGGGGAATAACTTGTTCTTCTTTGTGTATTTGTTGTTAATTATCTATTTTTAAATACCTTCTGTTGACTAGACCTAGAATACATGTGCATGCTCGAATTATGGTGGAGGTGAGGTTGATTTTGTTAAACTTTGTGTGTGTGAATTCAATCTAGATTGTGCATTGGGAAGATTGAATAGGGACACTCTCACAAACCCTTCTAAACCTAGGTTTGATATGCACCTTGAAATTCCCACCCTAGTTTCGATATGCATCTGGAGGTTCCCAACCTCTGGTCCAAAGGCCATTCAAAACTAGATATGCGTCTCGTCTAAAGGAAATTCAACCATTTTATCTCTAATGCTCACTACCAATAAGCTAAAAACAACAATGATAATTGCAACCATTGACTCTACATAATGGAAGTTGTTAGTATGAATCTTAATTCCAAGCGTATGAAAAAAAACCACTTTAGCTGCACATAACAAACAACCCTAACAGCAAATATGGCTACTAATATCCTCAGATGTGCAGTTAGGTGAACAAGATAAATGCTACAAAAATCTAGATCTATGCATTAGAATACATTAAGCAGTAGAAAAAACAAGATTTACTCCATGCATCCAATAGACAAGAGAAGAATACGTTGAATGAATTTTGTATTAATGGCACCTGGGAGGAAAACACAAGAGGGTTTTCCCTGTTCTCCTCAATGGGATGGGTTCTTGTAAGTCCTCAGCACTTCAGATCTAAAATTCCTCTCTCTTGACGGTGTAGAAAACCTAGAATAAAAATGATAGAAAAATATGACTATGATGGTGGATCAATAGTCAGACCAAAAGTATAGATCCAGAGTGATCTTTAGGCAACAAAAGGTGGTAAATGAATGGGAAAACCCTTCTATTTATAACAAAATATTGAGTTAGTCTAGATATTGGTGCATAGTTAAAATATTATTAACCAAATCAAGATCCAATTTTTATGGAATATTTTGTTATATTTGTTGGAGGGAAAAGGAATTTGACTTGGGTCAAATCCCTTTATTTGTAAATAATAAATAAATAAATGATTTATTTATCATTTTAAGGATGTGGTTGAGTAATAATCAAATAAATAATGATTTATTTAAGTATTTAAGGGTGATTTAGTCATATTTAACAAAGAATATTATTTAAAGAAGGTCTAAGCAATCATTCTTAGAAAATAATAATATAAATAATGATTTATCTAATTAATTTCCTTGTTTTGGGTTCAATATAACTAGGAATATTAATTAAACTATTTTTTAACTAGTTATTCCTTTAGGAAAATCAAACAAATGTATATTTATTTAATATTTCCTCATGGGGTTTCTTGTTTAGACCATAAACAACTTAATAAAGGTGGTTTACTAAGTTATTTTCATAGTGAAAGAAATTTTACTAAGGGTACAATTGGTCTTACATGGTGTACTTGGGTCCATCTAATGATAATAGGTTAGATGACCAAAAAATGGTGTAACAGAAGTATGTAGGATTTCATATTATAGCTGGAAAAAATTTCACTGTGTTAAAGGATCGTCAGGGGGCTTAAGGCTAGAGCCTCGGATACACGTTTATGATCTGGATATGGAGACATATCCACCCAGATATGTACAAAAATGCCACGTATACAAATCCCATGCCACCAAAAGAGATCATGTACCATCTATATGTCACATGTTGAATCACAAGAAAATAAAATTACCATTTCAATTTTTATTTTTAATTTTTTTCAAGGATGTTTATTAACTTCCTGAAACCCTAAACAACATATACTATATTTAGAATTGTAGTTATATTACTTATAATTTATTATTAATCTGTAACTTTTAACTTTGAGGATATCTTTGGAATCTAACGATAAAATCTCAAAGTTGGATTTAGCATGCAGGGCATTCCTCCTTATGAGTCTTCGAAGTCACATAGGACATATCAAATTTCAAATATGCGGGAAAGAGGGGTGAAAAAATATTATGTTTATACTACTGTCACTAATTTTTTTTTCCTACGTTTTTCCTTTTTTGGTAGATAGTTGAGCCAACAATACTACCTGCTCGCTACTTGACATAATTTGAAACAGGTCTTACACATTACTGTAGGAAAGATCTAGAAATGTGTCCTTTCATTTCTAGATATTAAAGTTTCAACACATCTTGGAAGTACACATCTCAACTACCAGAGTTAGGTTATCAGTTCTAGTGTGTAGCTTATCTCACTGTCTGCGCCAAAGGCAATCACGTTAGCAATTAATTTGGTATCAGAAAATATTTTTGAAGTTTCCCCTAGCTTCAAGGGAATGATCCTAGCGAAAGCATGCACTAGTTGTTTAAATCACTATTACATAACATTATCTGAACATCATAGTGTCGAAAACTGAAATTAGTTCTTATTGAGAGTTTGATATCATACTCTTGTTAACTACAATCCAAACCACCTATATCTATGTTGGATTCAAAAGTGGCTGAGTACTCTTCCACCATGTGCAATGGTGATCTCCTTTTGAACCCTCTAGGAACCATTGGGAAAATGGAACAAGCTTAGATTGCTCACTTAACTCCCCTTAATCTTCACAGATTGAAGGCCCATGGACACTTTTTTGTGAAATATGTCTCTCATTCAGCTTCACCTTTTATATTCCATGCTTTCAACATCAAATACACAAGCTTCTCAAATTTGGGTATTGACCTCATGTTAAACATTAGATTAAATTCATTTTTTTCTGTCAGTTTCCCCTGACTATTGATTGATTGAATTTTAAGAACATCTCAAAGATGCACGGTAGAATATAGTAGTTATCTTCCTATCACAATTGGTGCTTGGAGGATAAATCTAAATGATGTTGTTTGAGGCACCACCACTGGAAACATGAATGCATAGGAATGATCTTGGCAAGATAGGTTGTCTATCACATGTCATTTCAACCTTAGATTCAAACTTAAGTTCAAGCTCCTTTTAATATATTAGTGGGATACAACTTCCAGGGATGTTCAGACAGATGGAGGAGAACAAAAACTACCATTATCACAAGTGATGTATAGATAATATCCTTGCAATCATTTACAACCCCATATCCATTGGACTTGACCTCCAATATTACAACATCACCAACTATACATCGGTCAAGTACTCTATAGAAATCACTTCCATTGTATAATTTCTTCCCATTTATAACTGTCTTGATGTATCCCAAGACAAGCTGATTATAACTATCTCATTTTGTTGTTTTCAATCCAACTTTTATAGCTGGTCCATCTGCAGGACTATCAAGCACTAGAACTCTAGTGACATTGGGTTTCTCACTAGACTCACCCGATAAAAATTTAGTACCCAAAATGGGTCAAGTAATTTTCCCAAAATTTACTAACTTGTCAACAATGACACTTATATATCTACAAGAATTTGAAGCTCACACCAGGTGATGCTCCTGATGGAGAGCATATAGAATGTATTTATGATAATCAAATTTCCTGAACTATCAAGAAGAGGACCTCCAATGGTCCTTTACCATCTGTCTGAATCACATTTTGTATTGGATGGCTAGTTTCCATTGAACTTATCTACCTATAAATGCCACTAATGATAACAATCATCAAGGTCTGATGAAAACCAAATGGATTCCAAATTGGATACAATTTTTGTCCTTCAAAAAGATACGCAGAAATTTCAACCGCCATGGGTATCAATTTATCTTTTGGCGCATTCATCTATAGCACTACAACATCGTTATCTTGATCATCTCCAACTACCTATGTGTCATGTGTTGACTGAACACTAATAGTTACTCTCAAATATAACAAGAAATTGTTGTTCTGATATACTTTAGAAAATAAAACTATCTATAATAGTGCTTACTTACCACTTATAGATTTCACGAATCAATTTGGAAAGGGTCTCATTAGTAAGATCCAAGATAAGCAGGTGGGAGAGCTTTAATTCTGACTTTAAGTTTATTTCAAAATAACACATGAAAATGCACCAAAATGCATGTCTCAACTCCTTATAAGTTATAACTTCTCATCTGAGAAACATGTATAAAAAAATCTTATGAAATTTGAGATGTTGCATCAAAAGGCGGATTGCCATCATCATCTCTAATTGAAGTAGATATTTTTGGATAAAGGATAATTTTTCTAGCACTGAGGCTAAAGTAATAGGGTTGGTTCTTTGATCTGACGTAGAAATAACATGGCACTATGATGTTCCGTTACTACTTGGGAGATTTAGAAAGTGTTGTTGTAGGGACATGAAAGCCATCATCTCATTGAGAATTTTTTTACTGTCATTCATTGTAAGTTAGAGATCCTACAAACCACCTAATATGGTTAGCCTCCTTTCAGGTAAGGATGGGCTTCATTGACCCTCTATAAGAATTTTTACAATTTGGGGATGGTTGCAGCTCCTGGAAGAGTATCTTGGTTTGGTACCTGATGTGGATCTCATGTTTGAGTCTATGGATAGGCCCATGATTCGAGGATCATAATATGATTTAGGCAAGAAATAACCACCTCTTTTGTTTTAATATTGTATCAATGAATATCACTTTCACAATCCTTTTACAAATTTGTCTTTCTGGGGATGGTAAGCATAATTTTCAATTCATGCTTAGTAGTTCATGTGTGTGTATGTTTCTAGAAATTGTGATTGGAAAAACAATTTGTTCGTTTTAAGGGTAACATCAAACATAGTTTACAAAATTTTGAAGAAAGGTACATTAAATAATAGAAATTCCCCAAATAAAATGGTAGATGCTTTTAAAAAAAACATATGTTCACCTAGTCCCTCTCCTAACATGATTAGTGCATACAATAAATATCAAAGGTGTAAATATAGGATCAATTTATTGCCTAGATAAATAAATTAGGGAATTTTATTCACTGAGGAGTGTTGTAGTACACCAATCCATATAGTAGTATAACTTGGCAAAGGTAGATACATCCAAAAAGTTAGAGAAATATCATTTCATCTGAACTATCTATGAAAACCATGTTATACACTTTAATGCACATTATTTCATAATTACTGGCTTGATACATCATTCAACCATTTCTTTAGTAATTGTATATTTTTTTGTTTATTTTGATATAATATTATATAAAAAACTAAAATATAAAAGATGTGTTTATCCAATTTGACTCATATAAGCCACTATTTCTAAAGATTCAATTGACTAGGGTATAACCAGATTCATTAGAAGTTTGTACGCATAAACCTACAACACGATTTGTTAGAAATTTGTATAGAAAACAATATATGTAGATTAATTATCATTCTGATACATAAGCATACTTTCCAGGTAAGCTAACCAAATTACAATAAACCAAAATGATAGGTAGTAGTTGGGACATGACATTCCTTCTCTTCAAAAGAAAAAATTAGAAAATATAAGAGATCAATTGCAGATTAATATGCTCACCTCTGTGAAAGGATTTGGGACATCCATAAAAAATGATAAGGTCACCCCCATCCCAACACTATGAACACAAATCATCATTATCACTTGGATCAAGTAGCTTTCTCTCACAGGAATATTTCTGGCTTGCAAGTGAAAGCGCTACCTCATGTAATTAGTGCCCATCCATAAGACAAATTTGTTGATAACTGTTTAGCAATGGGAAATGCAACAATAAGTTAAAACTACTATTGGTCCAAATAGAGTCTTGAAAAAAAGAAGAGGGACAACAAGCATAAAAACATCACAAATATAGTTATGAAGTTCAACTCTTTCCCCATCTAGCATGTACTTAAAAATCTGAACAACACACCTAATAAACATAAAAGAAACTAAATAGTAAAAACACAAATATTGAGAAAGTAACCCTTTGAATGTTAATAAAAATGATCTAAAAATGTAATAATATATTTCCAAGGTAGTTCTATCTCATGTCAGATACTCGTATTTCCATGGCATCATCATGCTAGGTGACTTAGGATACTGTGTTGTTTCTTGGAAGACTGCCTAACATCGGGGCTTTGGTAGCTTCATCTGATTACTTATGTGGGTTCTGGAACAACAACATTTCCAGGGTGTCTTCAGCATAGGACTAGCTTCATGGGGCCTCATGGTGGAACTCACTGCAAAGGAGGAAATGGTTATTTGGGGTGAGATTAGTCAAGGAAGTGGCCAAATATCATTTACAGAAAAATTCCAAGGGAGAGACATGTTTGATAACTAGCTGCAAATTTCAAAGAAATTCATGAAATTCCAAAGGTAAATTTCAAGAATAAAAACAAAACACAACCTAAATATTGTAATTACTATGGAAAAATAACCGTAGAGGAGAAGATTTTTTTATGAAGAAATTGCACAAAACAAAGAGGAATGGAACTAAAGGTAAAATTAGAGGTAGAGATGATAGGCATAAATTTTTTAAACTAAAAATGACCCTAAAACAGGCTGAGACTTAGTCACTAAGTTCCTAGTGGACTTAGTTAGACATGTCATTGATTATTTATAAAAGTACAAAATTCGTGGAGTGATCATCTTGTAATTGTGGAATTCAACTACATAATCATCAACTTTCTGACTAGATTTTTCCTAAGCCTCTACCATCGGATTCTTTACTCACATTCATGTCTTGATCGATGGGAGTTCTTCCACAATATTCATCTACATTCTTCCTAATTGAGGACGAAAAGTATTCCTTAGTTCCATTTCCGCTAGCAAAAACATTTTCATCATAACAAGGTGCAACTTGTCATCTTCAGTATATCAAATGATATTTTCTATGAGTTGAAAAACCTTGGACATTCAATATATAAAATTCTAAATTCAATTATCAAGCCTTTTGATATTCATAGTTCCATCAAACGTCTGATTGCCAACATCATTTGTACTTTCATTAGATATTGTTGGATGAAAGAGGAGTTTGCTAGAATTGATGCTAAAGTAATAGGGTTGGTTCCTCCAACTAACATAGAAGGACTTTTGGCACTACCATTTTCGGTTAGAACTTGGGATATTTACAAAGTCCTGTTGCAAGGACATGAAATCCATCATATGGTTGAGCACTTTTGTACTCTCCTTGATTATAAGTTAGAGATCCTACAAACCATCTAATATGGTTAGCCTACTTTCATGTAATTATTAGCTTCCTTGACCCTCTCTTATACCATCTTCCATGGATATGCATCTTATATTTGAGCCCTCCTCTATCTTCTCCTTTTGGCTTATAATTGCTTCTAGTGCACACGATCAACCAACTGCACTGATTACTTTTATTTAATAATTTGAGTGATCTGATTAAGAATATTTTACAAGGAACATGAATCTATGAGATACCGATGGTTTTGACATTAATGTGCCTATGGTCTGTAAACTTACAACTTTTCTATTTAAATTTCAAGTTCTTTCAACTCGTGGCTTAAATTTTTTTGGATAAAGATTGTATATTATTATAATAAAAGTATATTATTATATTTTATTATTATACTCTATTATAATAAAGGTGGTTATTATATTATTTATTATGCTTTTGCTAAAATTTGCTTGGCTAAAGATTGCAGATTCATTATTATATTATTTATTATACTTTGGTTTCAAGTGAAGGAATAATTTATGACTGAAAATCCTTTCAGTAAGTTTCCTCATTGACCTGTTCAACTATATTAATAAAATCGTCATGTTGTTTTAAAGTAATCCAAGAGAATTTGTGAACCTCTTTCAGAATTGTAGCTTAAAATAGCTTTCTTCTTCTCTTTAGGCACACCAACAATTGTCTTATCAATATCCTTATGGAACCACATATCTAGCAAATGGTTGACTTTATCAAAGTACCAGCACTTTCACACCCATTAAATGACCTGAGAAAATTGGGGTATTCTATATATGGTCCCAAAGCCTTCCAAGAGTGGCCACTAATATTTGGAAACGATTTTTTTGTAGGCATTTATGTTCTCTTGGTAATTTAAACAAAACATTTGCCTCGACAAAAACTTGAATTGCAAGTTCGCTAGTGGGGAAAATGACAAGAAAAAGAATAGGAAACCTTCTATGATCCTGGAGGAATGGTGACTTCACTATCACCTCAATAGCATGAAACATAAATGTTATTGTATTTCCAGTGCAAGTTTTAGCATCGGAAAAAAAATCCTTTCCTTTGAGAATAGATGGAATAGTTTCTTCTTGCGAAATGATCATACACTCATATCCCACTGTGTTGGTTTCCTTGAGTGTAAATGGTGAGATATTGTGTTGGTAAAATCTTGATTCGCTCAAAAAGTTAGCATCCCCAATAACCTTCACACTACTTGTTTTTGGATATGGTTTTTCAACAGGAATCAACATTGGCTGCTTGTGCCACATAGGCTTCACTGAATCAAATTCATCATCTTCATCTTCATCTTTAGACTCATATTCATCATCATTGATCATTAATGCTTCGATACCAAAGGATTTACAACCTCCTTTTTTCAACAAGTCACCTTCTCCTTGGTTGCCTCTTGCAGAGACCCCATTACCTCTAGAAGTTCTATAGAATCCATCATTATCATTATTTCTACCTTGCTTCAGCCAACCAAACATAGATATATCCCGCTTATTAAACTAGATATCCATATTCAGTTTCTCTTCAAACGGACGTTTGAATTTGGCATGGCTTCTATTACTATTTGTTTGTTAAAATCCTTTGTTTTAGGCGAATTTTGCGGAGACAAAAAGGTTTTGTTGTCCCAATCATCTTCAAATATGCAACCTTCATGCTTCTTGCATGAATATCACTCTTCTAAGATTGCATTATCTTAATTGATATGTACAGAGGTGAACCACACAATGTTTCTAATATCCTTTGGGGTTGCATTTTCCTGGGTTCTGAAATTTTTAGTACCACATTGTTGTCATTTGTTGAAAGGAGAATTTTGTGGTTTTCAATCCCTATGTATAAGATTGTTTTCATATAGAAATTTTAGTCCAACAACAAGTTGGATCATTATTTATCTCGCAATAGCTTTTGAAAAACTTCCATATAGTTGAATATATGCAACTAAATCACCACTAGACATAAAATTTGTTACTATACACAAATTTGGTGCCCTTGTGAAAGCACCAATAAACTCGACTATATTTTTATGCGATACTTTCCTGGAATTGAACACCTCTTGGATTGCTAAAAAATGTGGTGCAATACACAATGATGTTGTCGTGATTGAATAGGATATTGTGGTTAACATTGCAAAATATTCTTTTAACAAGTACTACTCCTTAAAAGCACCAATAAACTAGACTATAATTTTATCCCATACTTTCATAAAATTGAACACCTCTTGGATTGCTGAAAAATGTGTTGCAATACACAATGACATTGTCATGATTGAATAGGATATTGCGGTTTTAAACATTGAAAAATATGATTTTAAGAAGTACTACTTCTTATTTCTTGCAGTGCTGCTGTAACCATTGCCTTGTACATATCTGGTTGGGTTCCCACCACAAAAAAATCAAATCTATCCTGCATATGCATCCAATTAGGATCAAGCCCTAAATATGTTGCTCTTTAAGGAAAACAAAAACAATGTCAAAATTATTTTCATGTGAGGCAATAATTAATGATTTAAAAACCTTTGAGTGAGTTTCCTCACTGCCCTCCTCAAATATATTAATAAACTCGTTATCATGTTTTAAAGAAATATGGGAAATTTTGTGAACCTCTTCTAAAGTTGTAGGTTAAAATAGGTGTCTACCTCTCTTTAGGAACATCAACAATTATCTTATCAATATCCCTATGGAACCCCATATCTATAAAATGGTTGACTTAAGCAAAGTACGAGCACTTTCACACCCATTAAACGACTTGAGACATCTCGGGTATTATTTACATGGTCACAAATCCTTCTAGGAGTGGCCACTAATATTTGGAAAGGATTTGGTTGTAGCCATTTATGTTATCTTGGTAATTTAGTACCCCCACTAACTACTTGTACACTAATATTTTCATGGAAGTTAAAAAAAACATTGGCCTTGACAACAACTTGACTTGCAAGTTCCCTAGTGGGACAAATGACAAGAACACGAATAAGTGACCATTTATAGTCTTGGAGGAATGGTGACTTAACTATCACCTTAGTAGCAGGAAAAATAAATGCTATTGTTTTTCCGGTGAAATTTATAGCCTTGACCAACACATCCTAGCCTTTGAGCATAGATGGAAGAGTTGCTTCTTGCACAATGGTCATACACTCATATCGCACAATGTTGGTTTCCTTGAGTTTCAATGGTGAGATATTCTGTTGGTAAAATCTTGATTGGCTGAAATAATTAGCATCCCCAATATCATTCACACTACTTGTTTTTGGATCTTCTTTTTCAACATGACTCAACATTGGCCACTTACACTAGAAAATTTGGCCCAATTTCTGACGGCCACTTCGTCGCTATTCCGACACATAGTCGTCGCAAGAGCGACAGTTCCAGGAAGGAAAAAACGTGGTTCACCATTATGTCGCAATTTCGACGCCTTGAAAAAGTGTCACAATACCGACACTTTTTCCATCTCTTCCAAACAAGCATCTCTCTTCCGACGTTTCCCAAACCGTCACTCTTCCAACATTTGTAAACTGTCGCAATTCCGATGAAATGTGGTCTGACGTTTTGAAATTCACTCTTCCGATGTTTCTAAACTGTCACAATTTCGACGCTGTACAAAAGTGTCACAACACCGATGCATTGCAAAAGTGTCGCAACACCGACGCTTTCCAAAAGCGTCGCAATACCGATGCTTTCCAAAAGCGTCGCAATACCGATGCCACGAAGAATTGTCGCAATATCGACAGATGTCACAAGACTGACTAAAATGGAAATCGTTCAAAACGTCAGAAGACCAACGCTTATAAGGCGTCAGAAGAGCAACACTTACAAAGCGTCGATATACCGATAGCGGGTTCAATTTAAAAAAAAAAATGAAACTTTAAAATAGGACAGTAAATATCCAATATTTGTTATGAATTGTGGGTGTTCCAATTGTTATGAACATAATTCGACCGTGAAATATTAATATAATAAACCACCCCATAGTGCTTCGACTATAAACATTCATATAATAAGATTGAGCTCCGCTAACCTTTAGTGATGGCATTCACTTTATAACTAGGACTTCATATGAGGCTTGGACACATAAATATGAATAAAATTTTGTCAACGCAAACAACCGCACATACCTCAATTGAACCTTAGTCAGGACAACAATAGTAGACGTATATATGCATGGGGCCCAGCGCTAGCGGCCTTTCCACATCCAACGGTGGATAATATGTTGCTCTGGCCTTGACGATCCAACGATCCAATTGGATATCGCGCGAGTTAGTTGCACGATCATTAACTCGTGTTGAGAGTGGGTTTTCAAAACCACTCAAGGCCATGTGTTGTCCTATGACACTGATCGCGTCCAAATGGGGAATACCGCTTACTATATAAAGGCGGTGCGATAAGCCGAAAACTCGTCTTTACTGTGTGGTCCTAAAGGTTCCGACTACTCTTACTCCAGGTTCCGTTCGCTTATGAATGCCTTACTTCCATTGAACTCTACCTCGTTGTTCATCCTTTGCGTGGCCATACCAAATGAACTTGGGCAAGACCATTTCGAGGAGACACGACGCATTACATGTGCCACGGTTTATGTCTTATGGTTCCGACAAGGTTAGTATCGACTCTTCAAATCGAGACACCAGTCCTTGGTTCATTCAATCGCCTACACATTCACAACACTTATTACAAGGTTTTACCTAGCTCATAGAGGTTCGAGCACAAAATCTCCTTGCTCTACCACAGGTGCACGAGAATGTCATTAACCTAATTAACCCTCTCTTCACACAATTGATTATAGAGAAATTCCTCAACTGTTTGACACAGTTATCTGTGGAATTCACCAATGCTCATAAGTCCTAAGCCATTAGCTCGTGTTCCACCGAGAACTCAACCAGCCTATATGCACATAACCTCATCACATGGTTTCTTAATTACCACGGGATTTCAATTATCTTTCACCAGGATGCGTACATACTTTCACATACAAAAAACTTACTCAATCAACACACATATAATACTAATAGATTCCTTATATAAATGAAATTTCTTAAAGTCTCCTGGTCCTCGGCCAGATCTTCGATACAATGGCCTCCTCTTCCCTATGCAGCTCTATACAGTTCTCTTTGCAGGTCCTCTGTGCAGGTCTATCGACTCTGTCACGTAGTTTTATTTTTATATCAATTACAATGAATCGATTTGAATTTCTCGATGACTCACAAACTCTTCAAATTCCTAACTCTAAGACTAACACTCTGACAGACAAAGACGGACTCCTATAATTAGCTTAACTTCTGAACCTGACTATCTCTTCAGGTGCCCATTAATCATTCAGGTAGTTACATTTTCTATACAAATTAACTAAATTAGCTCAAACATGGATAATTTCATAGGGAAATAAAAAATGAGACCCCCCTTTACATTTATTTATGTACAAAAATTGTCTTGGGCCTAATGGCCCTGCATCAGATAACATAGCGAGGGGCTAAATTTCCAGAGCTTCCATGCATCTGTAACATCTTCGGAGCATTTTCATGTGGTTTAGCTACCCTTGTCACTAAAATTGATAGTAGATTAAAGATGACAGATGTTTTTAGCACAACAAGAGCCATTTCAGGTTTCATTGGAAAAATTATTTAGAAAACATAGTTTGTGCAATCAATCTTCATACCGAAGTAACATATATTCAGTATCACAATGACCTAATGTCATCATGTACTCAACAAGTCAATTGTTGTAGTTTCATACAACCTCAAGCCTCAAACATATTTACAAGTGAGCATTTCAGGTTCGATTTAGAACAAACCTGTTAGAGATTTTACTAAAATCAAGTTACATTCTAATGCTCATTTAATATAGAGATTAAGATTCTGAATCTATGATGTTACTATTGTTGCCAGTATCTTTATTGTACTTGTGCCATACCCAACTCCACTAATAGTAACAACAATGTTGAATCCTGATCAGTCTCCATCCATGGGATTTTAATGGCCCTTAGATGTGAGTTTCACATGGCAAATTGAATCATTTCATAGAATGACTCCACTGCATATTACTTCCTTTCATCTATGGCAGAGTATCAATTTTACCAATTTCGCTAGCACTTGAATATAATCCTAATTACATCAAATTTCAAATTTTAGTCTAACCCTAAGTGCATAAAATTCTGCAAAACCCACTTACACAACACAGTCGAGGAGGGGTTAACATGCCTATGAAGTATTTAAACATTGTTGAGGGCTAAGAATAGTTGGACTTTTCCAACTAAACAAACTCACTTTTTACCACTTCTAGTAACTTTAGCCTGTAGATGCTCTCATAAAAAGAAAGCAGGTGTTCCAATAAAAGGAAGGGGATTGGTTCTGTGTTTCATTCCCTTTTTTTTGTCAGTTGAAAGCTTTCCAAGAAGAATAAATCTACGGAAGCATGAAACTAATTTTGTTGCTGCCCCAACTACCACTGATATACATCACAATGTGTCATAGTTTACTGTAAGCCTCTATTGAGAGTGGGCAGCACTAAATCCAAGTAATTCCCCTCATCCCTTAAAAGACACCTCTAAATATAACTAGAAATTTTAAATAGTTAGTGAAGGAAAAGTAAAAAGATATAATAGATCTTTGTTGAGCCAAAAACTTGTGGATTCACAACAAAATTGGGATGGATAAAACTTAAAAACAATTATGGACTTTGACAAAAAATCTTCTTATGTATACAAAATGAAAGAAGCATTGGCATACTACTATTTTTACAAATTTAAGGATAGGCAGAGTGAGTCTCTGGGAAACATAGTTTCATGTGGAGACCCTAGATCCTTGTACCGAAAATATCTAGTGACTTATAAAATGATTGCCAAAACAATGCCTTTGCTATGCATGTAAGAACACCACCTGTATAATGAGGGAGATGTAATATCGTATGAGAAGAATATTTATACAGAGTGGTCCAAGATTGTGTATTTATGGAAGATACAAGTAATTTTGGCATGGAACATGTATCCAAGATTTCATTGTGCCTTATTTCAGAGCCCATTGATGATTTACTATGAAACCTAAACTTTCAAAACAAACACACTGAAATCAAAGGATCTCCATCATGAATATCATAAATACTAATTGTCTTTTGGGCACTGGTAGTAGATACCATAAGAGGCCCACATGGCCTGTACCACCAATGTTGATTCTCTGGCACAACATTTGCAAAGCCAAAATTTCTCCATGAGACATCCCTCTCTGCCGAAACTAGAGAGATGATACTGGACGTTGAAGTGAAGGCCTCTGATTCAATATGGAATGCCATAATTTCTTTATTATAAAATTCCCATGAACAGAAACATGAGTCCAATTACAACCTGCAGATGCTGCCACAACATATTTACCAGAGCGACCATCTGAACCAGCTGCTCTGATCAACCAACAATCACCCCACATGTTTGGGGTAAGCCCATATGGAGCTTTATATTCAGCCTTCTCCCGGAGATTGGAAACAAACAATACTGAGTATTACTCGTACATCAACTGCCCTTTATGTTAAGGGAAAATTTAAAGAGTGCATAAATATTTTTGAAATCCCAATCATAGTTTCTAGAAAATTTCAAAATTTTTTGAAATGAACTACATCATATTTAAAATACATAAAATATTTAGGCAAATCATTTTTTTAAATAGAAATTGGTGAATTTTATTTCAAATATAGAAATTTAAACCATGAGAATAATCTAACCCCTATTATTTTCCCTATTTCTAATAGAAAATCCCAAAATGTATAAATTATAACACCCATAAACCCCAAAATTAAGTACAATAATTAAAACCTCCACACCTCTGAATTTGCTATATCGTGAAAAGAGAAACATCCATCATCATGGGAAAGAAAAACTGATTCTACTTCTGATACAAACCAACCTGCAGTAGATGTCTTATGGCTGAGTTGATTCAATCGATCATAGGAAACCTCTTCAATTTCTTCAATATTGCCAAAATTTTCTAGCTTGTTTTCCTGATCATCAAAGTCCATATTCTCATCACATTGAAGTTGGGGTTCATTACGATCAAGTCTAGTGCCTATTGAAAAGCTCCGGACATCCAATCCAATATCGAAACTGCCATACCCGTTCCCATTAGAGTTTGTAAATCCTGCTTCTGGCTTTAATTTGGTAAGTTCAAGAGCACTAGAACTGGATTCAGTTGATTTAGACTTGGTATAGTTGTCCTCTGATTTGTATTCCGATACAACACTATACTTGTGCTTCAACGCAGACAGAAATTCTACAACAATGGGATCTTCATCTATGGGGCTCATGCATCCACCCTCAAAAACATCACGAATATCTGATTCATTTTCATTCAACTGATCATGCAAATCCACCCTCGTCTTGAGCACATCAAGCTGAACTGAAGGTCGGTTTTTCAGAAATTTATGGTGGGGGTAAAGCATGTCTTCAAGATCTTGAATATTTAAGCGTTTAATTGGTTTTTTCAGAGACCCGACCATAAAATAAAATGAATCCTGCGAATCCTGCAAAATAATAAACAATAGTAAGGCCATTATTGATTGGTTTGAAATAATAAACAACATGCAACAAACCCGCATAATTAGTAAATTATTTAAAGACAATAATTCCTACATATTAAAATATAAAGTTATAACATACCAGCTCATACTCAAACATAACATCTGTATCAATATTCTTCTTCTATATCTTCTTGATCTTCATCCAACTGATCGACATCTATATCAACATCTGATTTAGAAACGGTGTTGAAATGATCGACTATGTCATCATCATCATCAATTATGTCATTTTCAATAATATCCTCATTGGCATCATCATCAATAATTGTTGCCTCATCTCCTATGCCTGGTTCATCTTCTAAGATATCTTCTTCGTTTTTCAATGCATCTTCCTGCTCATCTGCCACTGCATCATATTCTTCTTGATCAATATCATCTTCTTCCTCTATAGTATACTCTACTGGCCTTCCTCTTGGATCATATATAATAGCAAGTGACCATTCTTTCTCACCTGGAACCTCTGAGTAAAATACTTGTTCGCATTGGCTTGGAAAAACATAGAAATCTTTTCCTGTTTCAAAATGCGATGTTTTAACCATTGGAAATCCATTTTCATGTTGAATAAGTGTTCTATCATCATCACGTACATTCATTCGTAGCCTATACCGTTTGACATCGAACAAAACTATTTTGAAGGAATTAAAGTCACACTCAACTATATCATCTAAGAACCCATAATATCTATTTTCAGATTCTCGAGGATGTCTGCCACTCCTGGAGGAAACATTAGTGACCTTGAATACTACAGTTATCCCACTATTAGAATTTTTAGTGTAATCATCCAACTGTTTAACACGAAATTTACGACCATTGCACCACATAGCCTTGTCGTGTTTCAACTGCAATATTCCAAACATGAAAAATATGCATTCTCAATTAGTAATTAATCATATCATTTACACAACATGAAAATTAACTTAAAAATCAAACTTGTTGTCACATTATAAATATAGTATAAAATAAGTAATGAATAAAATAGGTGAATTAATTGCTTACCTTTCTCTCTTTCAAACCATATGCTAAATCAATTTCCCTATCCGTAACGTTTCCATCTCCACTATGGTATGCTTCTCTAATCAATTCAGATAGTATTTGCCATGATAACCTACCATTGTTATGTGCTTTACATGTTTTGATCCATTCACTCATCCACTCAAGATTGTTTGCAATGTATAAAAGTAGTGCCTCATAATCTTGAGCACCTGAATAAAAAAACAATAATTCACCAATATTAATAAATATTACCTATAACCATGGTAAATTATATTAATTAATAAACTATGAAAGAATAATACCTAAATGAATATAGTCCCAAGGGTTAGCTCAATCGGTGGAGTCCCCGCTTGAAGTACTCCCCGATTGGGAGGTCCGAGGATCAAATCTCGTTGACACCCGCGGGGTTAGGCCTCAGTGTTAGGCCCGACAGTAGATCCCCCTGGGAGGATGTACTGTGATTTATTAAGACCGTGGATGTAGCCAGTACGTGTGTGTGGGCACATAGGAAAGTGAACCACCTGGAAAAGAAAAAAATACCTAAATGAATATAATGATCATATACATGATGTAAAAAAATGAAACATTATATGTATTATACATAATAAATCTTTTACCTATCACTTTTTTCATTCTACCTTTTCCCAACAGGTGCTCCACTTCAAATTTTTTGATGGAGTTCACATCCCAAATGCAACCCACCACCTTCATGGCTAGCACAGCTAATATAGGAATATAATGACTAATATACACCATGCATTGATATACCACATATCCCTCCACCATAGAACCCTGAGGTCGTGCTCTTTGTCTAACCAAAGCCTTCAAGGATTTCAGGTGCCTCTCGACCATCCACATTGATCTTTTGTGTACTAGTCCACACATTTCAATCTCCTCAACTTGGTGTATCAAGTAGTGTTCTTGTGCATTGAAAAATATTGGAGGTAGATACTTTTGCATTTCACACATTAGCTGAGGAATTTCTCTCTTCCAATACTTTATTTCATATTGATGGATTTCTTTCAATGATAACCATCTACAAATCATTACGCAAGGTTATTTCAATGAAACATAATATATATTTCATTACAAGTAAATTAATACATCATTTCATCAAGTACGAAAAGAAATTGTAGCAATTAGATTTTGTGTATAAATCAAAATTACTTACCTCATGTATTTACTAATACCATATATAACTTGTTTTACATTGTTGTCGAAGTCGTTTGGGAGAGATACAGGTAGAACATACTATAACAATAAAAAATGAATCATTATTGGTTTCCAAACTAAACAGAAAAAAGGAAAATTTAAAATATGTATTCAAGCAATAACATAGAAAAACGTATACCAAAAAAATTACCTTAAGAAAGGTATGCCAATCATGTGTTTTCACCCCACTGAAGTTACCTTTCTTCATTAAGATATTATTTATGTTTTAAGAAAAAGCTGTTGGAAATTCAATTCTTCTAACGACCTCTTTTACATCATTTCTTTTTTGTTCTATTAATAACCATGGAATATTATTATAATTTCGACCTCCATTGTTATTTGATTTGTCGATCACACTTTTCATTGCATGATTCGATTTCTCAATGTCAACACAATTTTTTTTCAATTTTATCTCTATCATGTGCACCATCTATGGTTCACCATAACGTTTCTATCACATTCTTCCCGACATGCATTGTATCAAACAAATGAGCTATTTTTAGGTCCTCATAGTAGGGCAACCTCACGACTTGATAAAGATAACATTTCATTCCAGGTGGAAGTACAATATTAGTACCTTCACTGCAACGATGACCTTGATATCAAAGAATAAAATAAATCAAAACAATATTAATTATAAAATACAATAAAATAAATTCATTAGTTAAAACAAAAATTCCAAACATTACATAAACAAATAATATATATATATATATATATATATATATACACACACACACACACAAATTACGTACCAGCTGCTTGAAGATTATTAATTCTGTTATACTCCAACATCCACAACTGAGGTGTCGTTATTCGTGGTTTTAATCTAGTTTCTTCTTTATCATTGAAAAGATGTTTTTTCAGTAGAACGATACTTATGGTTCCTAGAGAGGAAGTGCCTAAGCTCATAAAACACCATCTTTATTAAGTCTGGCGAATGACGATACTTCATCTTATGGCCACAAACTGGACATGCAAATCTACCCTTTGTTTGAAGACCTACAATAGATGGATCAATAAAAATTAATATACTATGAGATAATTTTTTAAACATGCAATATGGTATATCTAATTTAGATAATTATGTATTATATTAAAGTGCAACGAAATATTACATACCACAAACATGTGTTACTCCTGGGGCATCATGAACTGTCCATACAAGCATTCCACGACATTGAAATCTCTTTTGCTTGATTGGTTTAGTGATGTCATACATAGTGATGCCATGCCATAAATGTATTAGCTCATCGATAAGAGGCTCAATATATACATTCATATCTTTGACCTAGTACTTACCTAATTGTTGAAAATTACAATACATAATAATTACTACCATGATATATGTATGTATAAGTAATTAAATAAATAAAATATATATTTATGCAAACAACGAGAGAAATGAAAATGTTACATTCTAAAAAATAATGTATCAAATATCTGGAATAATCATAGTCAACATTATGTGCTCCCTCTTTATTGACATCCTAGGAGGAATGTTATTGTTGATAAGGAAAATAGGCCACACTGAGTAAGTAGATCTAAGCTCTTTGAATGGATTAACACCATCAACTGCCAATGAAAGCCTCGCATTACGAGGTTCATTTTTAAAAACTACATATTTTTCCTCGATTTCTCTAAATGCAGAACCATTTGCAGCCATTCAAAGAACACCATCTCCACTTCTATTCTTTGAATGGTAATCCACAAACTGTGCTATGCTGTTACACCTGAACATTCGCTATAAACATGGAATTATCGAAATATGATGAAGAACCTTTTGAGGCACCTTTTTGGTTAGTTGATCTGTTCGATAACTACTGGTACCACATTTCAAACATTGTGTTTTCAACACACGTTCTCCGTAATATATAATATGATATTTAGGACATGCATCTATAGTGTTATATTCCATTCCAAAGTGTTTCATAATAGCACGTAGATCTTGATATGTTCGAGGTAAAGTATTTGGCGATGGTAACAAATATTCACCCAAAAATGTACAACATAAACAAAAACTAGTGTCTTGTAAAGATTATTAATCATATAAATATATATATATATATATATATATATATATATATATATATCATAGTTATTAAAATCGGAACCAGTGACCTGACCAGTGGAGCTAATGAACTGGGTTTCGAACTGGAACCGGTCTAACTGGTAGCGGTCAGATTTCAATGAACCGGTTTTAAAAAAAATACATTAAATAATTATTTTTTAATAAAAAAAAAAACTATTTTAAGATTTGCAACCATGATTCCAAGCCAATAGAGACAAAATATGAAAAAATTTCTCATTTATATACCATGCAAAGGTGAATATATTAAAATGGCACCAAATGCAATACATATCATCGAAAAATACATAAGAAAACTTGTTGAAGTCATGTATCAGGTTTCTCTTATATTATTCATTGTGTTTTATTGCTGAGTTAATATTATAATATACAATCTGTCCCTGCTTAGTTCTGTTGTTAATTCATTGTATTAGCCTTAAAGACAATTCTGGGTTCAATATATATATATATATATATATATATATATAAGACCAGCATTTTGAAGCTCTTGTATTCTTCATTATCTATGTTTGCTTGGCAATAAATTTCTAGAAAAACATCTACAACACTTAGAGGTATTCAATTGGTTGATGAAACCCACTATTAGTGCTATTTGTAACAAGTTGAGAGAGCATTACAACTTCAACACTCTGCTCACAATGTGTTTGACGAAATTTATCACTGAAAAGATTCATTAAAACCCAGAAAACTTAGTGGCCAGTTTAGTGCATTTCCAAGTGGGAATTTTCTAGTGGTCAATTTATTATTTCCAGTCACATTTTCATTAGGTTATATGTTGTTTTCCCTTGAGTGGCGTCAGACCATTTTCATCAGTCTTGATGTCATGATCAAATTGCTTGTATGCTATGTGAAATGTTTTGTATTTATGTTGCTGCTATGTGTGAGAAAAGAGAGAGGGTCTTACAGTTCCTAGCTGAGTGTGAAATAAGGTTGCTGCTGATTGTTTTGAGAATAGAAATTGTCATCAAGTACACTTGATGAGTTGCATGCTGCCAAGGATTTTATGCTAGCTAGCCTTGTATTTATCAATCATCATGTGTATTGTTGCTGCTATAAGGTGTTGAGTACGAGTTATTAGAAAAGTTTGTTGCTAGTATAATAGAGGAATTTTCAGCTTATGGAGGAGACACTGAGGAATTTTTAACTCATGGAGGAGCACCTAACCAGTCGGTTAAGTACGAAACTAGCCATTTTATGCATAAAATAGACGATTCCATACTTAACCGGCTGAACTGGCCGATTAGGTCCAGTTAATTGGCCAAAACAGGTGAGAATAGGCTATTGACCGGGTTGCAAGGCCAGTTCCAACTGGCAGCCCTCCTGGCCGGCTAGTTTGACCGGTTACTGGTTCAAACCGGCCGGTTTTGATAACTATGATATATATATATATATATATATATAAGTTATTATTTTACACATTTATTACAACTAAAAAAAGGGAAAATAATCAACATTTACATATATGTGATCATATATACATATTGCATACCTTAGGAGGTGTGTCATACATCTGTTCGACAAATAATTCATAATCTTTAAGTTCACCAGCAACAATGTAGCATAAAGAAGAGTTGCATTTGAGTGTTCAAAAAGTCGTTCACTTGACCTTTCAATCAGAGGTACCTCATAAATACCGTCACTGCTATCTCCATCATCATCATCTGACTCACCATACAAGTCTTGGAGCATTTGATTTGTCCCATCATTAATGTGAATTGTCTCATGACTGTCATCATGATCTACCTCCATGGCATCATTAAAATTACCTTCATCATTCGCTTCATGTTCTTCACCTTGTACAACATCATTTCCAATACTAATATTTGCTGCAATATTCTCATGTATTGGTGCAACATCATCTAATATGCTACTATTTAGCTGTGGAAGCTGGTTGATCATCTGCAAAAATTTGGGGGGAAACTGTGCCTTTATGAAAATGACAAACATTAATAATTAAACATTAGTGCGCATATAAAAAATATTAAAATAATATAAAATTTGACGATATAATCAAAATGAAGATAGATAATGAAGATATATAATTAATTACCACATGACGATAGTCATTCGATCCACCATCAATGTGCCCATACTTCCTACAATGCATTATTGTTGTTGCTATTAAAACTCTAACATTATTTCTCATACAACATTTTTTACAAGGGCAATAAACTCTACCATCACCCCTTTCACCCTTTTGAATTTTTTTTCCGCCTCTAATGTTTTCCTCCATTGATGCAAATTATCCTATAAAGAAAATAATAAATCTCTCTCAATGGTGTAGAAAACCCAAGACTTGTTGAACTCAATGAGAGCTCAATATATAAGCAAAAAGAAAATAAAAGTGGGCTTTTTACAAATTGTGAGATTTTTACAAAATGTGTGTTTTTTACAAAATTGTGGGCTTTTTACAAATTGTGGGCCTTTTACAAAATTGTGGGCTTTTAAATTTTTTTTATTTTTTAATAAAATGTCGGCTTTTTACAAATTGTGGGCTTTTTACAAAATTGTGAGCTTTTTACAAAATTGTGGACTTTTTACAAATTATGGGATTTTTTTATTCTTAATGCATTTCTGTAGAATACTAAACAGATTTGTCCAAAATTTGAGATGCAAAATGTATTCTCTACTATGTTTGGAAAATTGGAGGTTTATAAAAGATAAAATCCGAACAAAATTGTACCACTATGATAAGAAGTTGTCAGAAGAATTCCTTCTGCTTCACAAACATGGAACTACCTTAAGAATGCTTATGGTTTATATAAATATTAGAAAATGGCAGTTAAATGTAGTAGTTATGCTAAAATATTGAATAACAGCTTGAGAGTGCTCTTTAGATACTGTGGGAATGCACCAAATTAAAATTGTACCATTACTAAAGATAAATGGCCAAAAATAGTCAATTTTGATATTGTGAAATTATGTCTTTCTTGGTAGGAAACTGGGGATAGGATGGAAAATATGAGAGAAATAAGTTCCAAGGACTAAAAAACCAAGGCCAACATAGTTCTGCCTTGAATCAGAGACAAAACAAAGCTGCCCAAAAAAGTATTTGAGAGCACCCATTGAAGCTCCTATATATAGCAGAGTCAACATTTTCCTATTGAACAATTTTGTATAGTCAAAGCCACAACAAGATCAGATAGCCACGATCCTAAATGAGAACCAGAGCCAAAGCTAAGATAGATCCACATTTAGCAGAACAAGAAAACCATAGCAAATCATTTGACCACAGAACCAGATCATGAGAAATAGCAAGATTCTTGCTTCCACTGTGGAAATGTAGAAACTATACAAGGGATTTGCTTCTAGTAGATTTCATTGTGACAGTAATTGCTACAGCGTTGTAAGCGCTCATTAGTATAATATTAAAGCCATTCTGAAATTCTTTTAACCTGGAGAGGGTTTTCTGTGGTTATAAATCCTCATGTTCAAATTCCATTGTGGATTGGTTGTGTTTGATATTATGTTTTTATTGTCCGCAGTTGAATTTTAACACAAAAAATTATCAGTCTAAAGTGGAGCAATTTTGCGATGTTTCTTTTGCTTCCTATTGTGAAGTATTTCGCTCAGAACTCTACTCATTGTAACAGAGGTCTTGGGCATAGAACAAGGGACTTGGGTTTTTTGGAATCAAACTTCAGGTTTAGATGCTCATATGAAGAATGGCACAGTGAGCCTTAGCATGGAGTTGGGAGTACCGATTTGAAGTGCAGGTAGGGAATTGTACAATAAACCAGTTAGATTTATGGACCCTAATACACAAGTTTCTTCTTCTTTCAAAATGTGTTTCTCGTTTTCTGTAACCAATGTGGGTCCTATTCTTGTTTCAATTGGGGATGGATTAGCATTTGTTATTTCTCTATATGATCACACTCTGGGTAGCCCTGGAGGCTATTTGGGGGTGATGAGTCCAATAGGTCTCAATGAAATGTTGCCCTCGCCGGGGAATACTATTGCAGTGGAATTTGATACTATTTTGGATGTTGAATTCCATGATCCTAATGGAAACCAATACCTTCAGCTCCAATACCTGTTCACAAAAGAGGGTGCCATAGTCATTCATGTGTGCAGAGAGGGTGAATTACAAGCATTGCAACAGGAGGTGTTGTTGTTGTTGCATTGGCCACTATATTGTTTGTCTGGTTATGTTACAAGCACAGAGTATTGAAAAGGATAGACAAATTTAGTTCAGATATTGTGAAATTTCCTTGCAAATTCACCTACAGAGACCTCAGCAATGCTACGAAAGACTTTTTTTGAATGTGATTGATAATCGATAATTGCAAGCAAGGGTAATCCCCTTGTGAAACCCAAATTTCTAAGCATTTTCTAAAACCTGATGACGGAGTCATTGTAATGAACAAGCGCCTAGGTCAATATTACGTTCAAATCTACCAAGCACTAAGATCTATAAAAAAATCCACAGTATCTATGAACTAAGAAGAATAGGTTGAAAATGTATTATGCTTACCTATTCAAATAGTGGTTGGGGTTTACCACGGCAAAAATTTGATAGAGCCCATGTAGCATTTCTTATCATTGAAATTTTGGCAGTATCATTTAACTAGGCAAGCACCTGCCTCAGAGCTCCATGACTGAGGGGAAGATCCCTAAATGTTGCAGAGTCTCCAGCAATATTTCCTAAAGCCCAAACAACCTTACACGAACACCAGTTGAACTCAAAGTTGGGTACTAGTTTTTTAAATCAAATTCCAAAATTACAGACATATAAAGATAGTTGGGAAGAATAATTTTATGCCTCTAAAATAAACATGCTACCTGTTCTCGAACATTATCATTCCCAGAGGTAAGAAGTTCCACAAATATAGGCAGTGCCTCGTAATCAATCACAACCTTTGTATTCTCAGAGGCTCCAAAAAAACCCAAATAGGGTCAACCCTAATATAGGAGGAAGGGCCTGCAGTAAGAACTTACCATTTTGCAAGAACTGAGGGCAAATGCTGAGGGCGAATGCGCGCGTGATATCAAACGTTAATGTAGTTTTTAGAAAAATCATTTTTATGTAGCACGCATTTGATTTTTGCATTTCAAATCATTTTTATTTACATTTGATTTTTTCATTTCTAATACAAGTGACAAACAAATTTCTACAAGAGGTCAAAATTTTTACTAGAATAGCCATGAAATACTAACTAAAATGGCTTAAAATGCCAATGGAACTTCAAAATAAATGTAATTGAAGGTTCTCTCCACTAAATTTTTGCAAATGTGCTTACATTATTTAAGTTATCTAGGATATTTTTTTTGTATTACACAATCTAAATTAAATAATGAAATAGTTGGGTAGTCTTATTGTTTCAAATTAGGACACAATTTTCAAATGGTGATGAAGTTTCATGTGATGATTAACTGACAATATTATCCTTTCCTATCCTTGAAAAACTATACAAGGTTCCATGCTGCCACATGAAACCCTAACTCATGTAGCAGCATAGGACCAATCCTCCATTTTTCCCATCATAAGGCATTTTGCACGTATTTGACGAATAAAATTTGGTGATTCCCGTTTTCCGTGAGGTGCTAGGAAGGATAGAAGACTTAATTTTGACGTTTTAAAATTTTTCAAAAACGTTCTTACGCCCTTTAATTTCCACTTACCAATAATTGTGCAGCACTAGTCCTCTTCGCAATTGCAAGGCTATACTCAAAAATTAAGGAAAGTTACTTTTTTGGCTCACTCAAAATTAAAAATTTAATAAAGGAATTACCACTTATCATTATTGATATTTTAACATTAGAATAAATTTAGTTTTCCCCTTCCTATTACAGAAAGTTCACAAATCCTTTATTTTGCATACAACACCAAAGAAAGAATAAAGCCCGTTGCCTTGCAAACTTCCAAGGTTGTGATTAGTGAAGCAGTGAAAACATATGGCTATAGCACTAAAAAATTAGAATTCCATTCTGCCCCAACGTGAAGTAGTGTTAATATAGCTGGTGGCTTGGCTTGATGGTCAAATAGTGAATTACACAAGCACAAAATAAAAGCTTTAGGCGTCTAGTTCCTTACACTCGCACTCTCAAGGCATTCAGACTTAGGCCGAGCTCAATATTGGCTCTGGGGAAACTAGATTGGCTCATTAACCTACCATATTTTAATTTCATAAGGTATGTTGGAAGTTTGAACTACTAGGGTAATTTATTATTATGAAATCATAGTTCTAAATTATCTCTTATTCTGTGAGCAATGTAATCTATTAATTGTAAGCAGATTCATTGAAAAAATTCAAACTAATTTTAGCATGAATGATGACAATTTATATATTAATTGGTTTTTAAGAATATTTGTATTATTTAGGAGCACTGGAAAGAAAAATCAAGACTTCATTTTCTGTTTTCCTTATTTTATTGGGCTGATCTGAATAAAATTGAATATGAATAGTGAGTTAATTGTAAGATCAATGGGCCAAGGCCATACATCAACATTGACCATAGTGGGGAAGTCTAAAAGCATGGATATTCATGCAAGTTTAGTTATTAATGTAAGATCAAAGTTAACTCTTAGCTTCACTAAAGAAATAGAAGGCAAAGATCTAGCATCAACTGAAACTCATGTGAAAAAGTAGATGAAAAATGTAAAATCATCCAATGGAGAGGTAATCTATAATTATCCAGTAAGACTCTTGGCTATGGCTTGAGACTAAACTAATTCTAAATATTTTTGAATAATCATCCATTGGAATTTAGTAGGAAAACCATAGTAAATCATTGTCCAATGGCCATGCAAAAATATATAAAAAATAATATTTGTTGGTTGTTTTTCAATAGGTGGACCATGATGGGACCACTGAGAAGGTGGGGGTGTTTTTTTAATCCTGGAAGTGAGGTTTAGTAGATTGATAGTCAAGTTACCTTTCCCTATAAATTTTCTTGATCAAGTTATTCATTCATTGAACTTTGATTCATTCCTACTCTTTTGATACACAATCCAATCAAGTTGAGTCTTGAATCTTCATTGAGAATGGCATTCATAGGTTGTCAAGAAAGATTTTATCATGCACATGCACTCTTCTTTTCTTGGTATCTTTGTAACTATGTTCAACTTGAGTTCTATATTTTTAAATTATCATAATAGTTCGTGATTATTAGGCTTTTATTTTGTCCTTAAACAATTTTAATTTAATTATTATTAATCATTAAATTTAATATATATATATATATATATATATATATATATATATATATATATTATATTTATTAAACTTTCAATAGAATTATTAAACTTTCAATGGTACATCAACTTTCATACATGAGAAAATAGATACTGACAAATGGTACATCATGGCCTTATTAATTTCGCTCAGCAATTTCAAATGGTATAACATTTAGTCAGCAATAATAATTAATTTCTGCACACAGAGACTAATTTCTCTGGAAGCCTGAGATTTATTTGGCTTGTTATTCTTATACCTACATAGACATAATTAATAGAGAGATTGAGGACAAAAAACAATCTAGTGCTTAGTCTCCACTACTCAACATAATTTTGTGAGAAATAATACATAGATTTATTTCTCTGAGTGCCTTAGCATTCTTTGGCTCATTATTTTAATCAAAACAACAATAAAAAATGCACTGAGGATCTATTCTTAGTCCGATTATGTAATTTTTATAAGATAGATTATACAGTAATAATAAACATAAATTTATTGCAATTTAGGGAAAGTTTGTTCATGTTTTTTTCTTTATATTCGAAGGTTACTTTCTTTCTGAAGTAATTTTTAGTAGATCATAGCATATATTGAGGAAATATTAGTTTGAAAATAATCAGTTATTTTTCTTGAAACTTTAGGTATTAAAAGTCCATGACACAGATATATCACACTCCAAAATCCAAAGAAAATGGAAGAGCGTTCAATTTTTTTAATCAAACTTTTATTGGTGAAGGGTTAATTTATTACGAGAACGTCATTAATGAAGTAAAAAATTTTAAACGTAATTTTTATTGACTAGAAAAATAATGACCAAAACATCAAAAAAAATTGTGTGACGGGTAAAGAGAAATCCAAATTCCAACCCTGCCTGCCACCTATTGGTGAGTGGAGGTTATTCACTTTTCATTTACAACTTACCAGGTTACTCATGTTACCAATATTTTCACATGGATCACTTTTAGGTGACTACTTATTGTACTTCTTCTTTATAAAGAACAATTGGTAGATAATTGTATTATTTGAAATCTATAACAAATATAGGCAACAAAATTACAACAAATATAAAATTATGCAAAAAATTCACCAGGGCACTAATGTGTGGATACCCTATCATTTCTTAGATCCTCATAACTTACCAACACCTACGATATTGGTATACACATAATATGGCATTTACGTGAAGTATTTCATATGTATCTAGAAGTAAATAAGTTGTATGAAATTTTTTATGGCAGATATAAGATGTGTATTATAGTTTATATTTCAATTTTTCTTAAGTAGCATGCATGTGCGGTTCATATAGTGACTACAATTACCAAATATATTTCAGTGAAGATGTGAAAATGATCTCTCATTAGGTCGTGATTACTTAAAGCATCATTAATTAGCTTTCCAAATGAATAAAATATGTTAACAAATTAGTAAAAACTAGGAAAACAAATCATGCTTTAAAAAAATATGGCACAATGAGTCACACTCTAATATTTATTTAATTACTCATCAAGTGTCACTACAACATATATATGATCACCATTACCATAGAAATGGGACATGTGACCATCATTTTCATTTTTCCAATGACATTCCACGTCATCAGCATTGTTTAGGGTTGATTGTGTTGATTTTTTTTAAACAAATCATTTATACATTTTATGGAAATTATAGACACAATTTATAATCACATTACAAGATCATGATGTATGGATATTCCTTATCATTTCTTAGATACTCACAACTTACCAACACCTAATAGATTGATATACGCATCATATGGAATTTACCCCTATAATGCCACATGTATCCTAAAACAAATTAGTTGTATGGCAATTGTTGATTCAGGGGCATTAGGCTCAAAAAAAACTTTGTCCATAAATATATGTAAAGGGGGGTCTCATGTTTTATTTCCCCATGTATTTATTCATAGTTGAGTCATTTTTAGTTAATTAGAGAAGAAAATGTATCTACCCGAATGATTAATGGGCACCTGAAAAGATAGTCAGTTTCAAAAGCTAAGCTAATTTTAGGAGTCTGTCTCTGTCTGTCAGAGGGTTAGTCTCAGAGTTAGATATATGAAGAGTTTTGAGCATTAGAGGAGTTGAGTCGATTCAGGGTTTGTATAAAAATAAGCCTTATAGGCATAATAAGGCAGACCTGCATAGAGAACCGCATAGGCTGCGTAGGACTGTCGTAGAGACAGAGTAGAGGAGAAGGGCCAAATAATTCGAAGATCTGGTCGAGCCAAATTTGTAAGTACTTCACTGAATAAATGTAGAATTATTTCAATGGTATTGTGCATTTGTCGAGTTAAT